>AWOL01S0018435.1:918-19453 GCA_000715115.1 Nicotiana otophora
AATCAAATTAAGGAAAATATCCTTTTATAATAAAATCAGGATCGTACCTGTAACAACACCATCTCGTGTATTGGCCTCAGCCAAAACATAGCGATTATATCAATGGGTCGGGCCTCCACCTCTTAGGCGCCCACTACCCGCCTGTCCTCTACCTCTAGCTGACTGTGTACGTGGAGTATCAACTGGAATAAAGCTTGTAGCTGGAGTGTTCTCACGAAACCCACCCCTCCCAAATCTGGGACAATATCTCATGATATTCCTAGTATCACCACACTCATAACAACCCCTCTGAGGTCGCGGCTGCTCGTACTTAGTCTCTGCCGAATAACTGGAATAACCACTGTGAGAATCTCGTGTCGGTCGTTCACTATAAACTGGAGCACCCCGAGTAATCTGATGTGCGGACTGAGCTGACCAGCTGCTCGAGCCTCCGCTATAATGGGTTCTAGCTCACGAGTAAAATCCACTAAACCCTCCAGATCTTCGAGACCTTTTGGCCTCCTTAGACTCCCTTTCCTCGCCTAAAACACCCTCAATCTTCCTTGTAATCTCCACTACTTGTTGAAATGGAGCATCAGTTTGCAACTCTCTAGCCATGCATATTTTAATATCATAATCGAGCCCCTCAATGAATCTGTGGATCCGTTCTCTGATTGTAGGAACTAAGATAGGTGCATGACGGGCTAACTCACTGAACCTGATAGCATATTTTGACACTGTCATAGTGCCCTGACGCAACCGTTCAAACTTTGTGCGCCACGCATCTCGGAGGGTCTGGGGAACAAACTCTTTCAAGAACTATTCCGAAAATTGAGTCCAAGTTGGTGGTGTTGCATCGGCTGGTCTACCTTTTTCATATATTTTCCACCACCGATACGCTGCGCCTGACAGTTGAAATTTAGTAAAGGCAACTCCGCTCATTTTCACAATACCCATGGTGCGGAAAATACAGTGATAATTTTTCAGAAATCCTTGGGCATCCTCTGTAGTTGTGCCACTAAAAGTTGGTGGATCATATTTCTTAAACCTTTCAAGTCTCTTTTGTTCTTCTTCTGATGCCTCGGGCCTGACCTCAGGCCAAACCGGAATAACAAGTTGTACCGGTACCACACCCGGAATCTGACTAATGTGAACCTGCTGCTCTGGAGTTGTGGTAGGAGTCTGAGTTACTCCCCCAAGCTGCGAAATATTTGGTGCAACAGAGATCAATCCCGTCTGAGTTAATGTACCAAACAAAATCAGGAACTGTGCTAAGGTCTCCTGAAGTCCCGGGGGTAACAACAGGTGCTTCTGGTATCTGTCCCCCAACTGGAGCTACTAGTGGCTCCTCAACTGTTGTTCTGACAGGTGCTCTAGTCGCAGAACGTTCCTTTCTTCGACCTCTACCTCGGCCCCGGCCTCTTACAGCCCTAGAAGTATGTGTGGATGCCTGCTCAGCTAACCCAGTAGCACGTGTCCTCATCATCTATGAGAGAATGAAGATACAAAGATCAAATTCCAAATTCAACAAATTCCGTACGACAGGAAAGAAAGAAATCTAAATTTCCTAACAGTTATGTAGCCTCTCGAAGATAAGTACAGACGTCTCCGTACCGATCCGCAAGACTCTACTAGAATCATTCGTGATTCGTAGAACCTAAAAACCTAGAGCTCTGATACCAACTTGTCACGACCCAAAATCCCACCACAGGCGTCGTGATGGCACCTAGTCTCTAAGACTAGGTAAGCCGATTTAGATTACCTTTTGAAGCCATTTTTTTATAAAAACTAACAGCGGAAATAATTACAATACACAACCTCCCAAGACTGGTAGTACTGAGTCATGAACTCTAACTGAATACATAGAACGATTATAAGGACCGAATATACAATACTTTTTGATTACAAATTAACAGTACAATGAAATAAAAAAACTCCAAGGGACTGCGACGGCCAAGCAGCTCTACCTTGAATCCTTACGATCGCGCTTTAACTCTGCTCAAGTCCGATATCTCTAATACCTGGCTCTGCACAAAAATGTGCAGAAGTGTAGTATGAGTATACCATGGTCGGTACCCAGTAAGTATCAAGACTAACCTCAATGGAGTAGAGACGAGGTACAATCAAGACACTCACTAGTCTAATAACCTGTGCAATATAATATACAAAATAATGGGAAACAAATAATAATAAGGGCAGGATAAAACAACCAGTGATATGCACAACAGACAACAAGAATACTACTAATATCACTCAACAATTAATAAACACAATTACACCCAATTAAATCAAGTCCTTCAAATAAATGTCTTTCACATATAATTCTTCCAGATAACTCTCTTTCAAATAAAAGTTTCTCAAATAATTATTTCTCAAATATAATTCTTTCAATAAATCTTTTCAAATATAATTTCCTCAAATAAATATCTTTCAAATACAATTCTTTCATATAATACTTTCTAAGTAAAAATCCTTCCAAATAAATATTTTAAATATAATTCTTTCAATTAAAAAGTCACCATGTGACACCTCATTTCATAATCATAAAAATATGGGTCTCCGCCCATTTTCCTATTTTTCGTAAACACAGATCTCGGCCCATTTTTATATTTTCACGGCACCTCGTGCCCATAATTAAATCATCATATTTTCCCGGCACTTCGTGCCCTCATTTCATATCACAACTGCACGGACAATTCATGTGCCAATTATCATTATCATTTCATCACAGCACCTCGTGCCCACATTTCATATCACAACCGCACGGACAATTCACGTGCCAAATATCCTCATTATTTACTCATGGCACCTCGTTCCCACATTTCATTTTATAATCCGCCTCGCAATAGCCAAATGCTCTCAATATCAACATAAATCAGATTGTTATCAATTTACCAACAACAAGACAAATTGCACAAGGTATAAAAACAAACACAAAAAAATCACAACATCACATGAAAATTATCAACATCACAACCCTACATCATCACATATCGTCCCTGACAATAGCCATCCTTATCGCTTATATTGCCACCCTTATCACTCCTATAGCCACCCTTATCGCTCCGCCCAGACAATATTCCAACAAACACAATAACAGTGAAATGCCACCCTTATACCCACATAATATCAACGGTCAAATTTCACCCTTATTTCCCCGAAATAATAACTCACACAACACAACCATTTACACAGGAATTTAACACGACAATATAATAAAATCAATTCATATCACAATTTTCCCAATGGCCACAACCAAATTGCAAAGATATAACAAAATCAATTAATTTCACAACAAATAGCCCAAGGCTCCACACAATATATATAACACCCAAAAACAATCAATAGAGATAATAATTACTCAGCATAAAACAAAACCTTCATTAATGCAAATTTAGATAATTATATTAACACTTATTCTTAAGCTCGCTTAAATTAATTATTTGCATAAGAAAGTTCATATTGGAATTAAGTTTCAAGAAATATTAAACCAACAATACTCACAACATTTCATAAATATTTCAAGTAACAATCACATCAAATTACCATATAAAAATAAATTTAACAATAAGGACTTGATTTAGGCATGGCAAACAAATGATTTACTACACAATAATGCCTAAGACTTTAATTCAATGAATTTTGCACGTATAAGCCCTAGTACGTACTCGTCACCTCACGTACATGATTTTATACGTTTCACAAATGGCACATAAGACTCAATGCCTAAGGGGTAATTCCCCCACTCGAAGTTAAGCAAGACACTTCCCTTTTTGAAGTTAGGCCGATATTCCAAAATGGCCTTCTTGATTTAATTGACCTCCGGACAACTCAAATCTATTCAAATTAATTGTATAACTTCATTAAGATTTATCGGAAATAATTCCGGATAATAATACGTCGACTTGATTTTAAATCTTAAATTTTCATTTTTGAAAGATTTTACAAAAATCTTGATTTTCCTCCATTAAATCCGAATTAAATGATGTATTCAAAGACATAATTATGGAAATTAATCAAAACTGAAAAAGAATCACTTACCCCAAACACCCACGCAAGAATCTCTCCAAAAAGCGCCTTCTACCGAGCTCCCAATTAGATTTTGAGTTATGAACTCAAACCCCCATTTTTGGGACTTTTAATTCTGCCCAGATAAGCCTTCTTCGCATTCGCGACCTCTGTCTCGCTTTCGCGAAGGCCAAAAACTCGCTGCCTCAAATTCTTCTTCACGTTCGCGTTACCAGCGTCGCGTTCGCGAAGGCCTATCATGCATATCATCGCGTTTGCGTTCAAGCTCTCGCGTTCGCAATGCACTCAAGTCCTACTGCTTCGCATTCGCGATTGAAGCTTTGCGTTCGCGAATGCTGATGACTCCAGGCCCAGTCCCCTCCTTCCTTCTACGCGTTCGCAGCTGGCCCCTCACGTTCGCGAACGCGAAGCTAACACCCAAAAACAAGCAATAGAGATAGAAATTACTCAGCATAAAACAAAACCTTCATTAATGCAAATTTAGATAATGATATTAACACTTATTCTTAAGCTCGCTAAAATTAATTATTTGCATAAGAAAGTTCATATTGGAATTAATTTTTAAGAAATATTAAACCAGCAATACTCACAAAATTTCATAAATATTTCAAGTAATAATCACATCAAATTATCATATAAAAATAAATTTAACAATAAGGACTTGATTTAGGCATGGCAAATAGATGATTTACTACACAACAATGCCTAAGACTTTAATTCAATGAATTTTGCACGTATAAGCCCTAGTACGTACTCGTCACCTCGCGTACATGGCTTTTAACATTTCACAAATGGCACATAAGACTCAATGCCTAAGGGGTAATTCCCCCACTCGAGGTTAAGCAAGACACTTCCCTTTTTGAAGTTAGGGCGATATTCCAAAATAGCCTTCTTGATTTAATTGACCTCCGAAAAACTCAAATCTATCCAAATTAATTATATAACTTCATTAAAATTTATCGGGAACAATTCCGGATAATAATACGTCGACTTGATTTTAAATCCTAAATTTTTGTTTTTGGAAGATTTTACAAAAATCTTGATTTTTCTCCATTAAATCCGAATTAAATGATGGATTCAAAGACATAATTATGAAAGTTAATCAAAACTGAAAAAGAATCACTTACCCCAAACACCCACGCAAGAATCTCACCAAAAAGCGCCTTCTACCGAGCTCCCAATTAGATTTTGAGTTATGAACTCAAACCCCCATTTTTGGGACTTTTAATTCTGCCGAGATAAGCCTTCTTCACATTCGCAACCTCTGTCTCGCATTCGCGAAGGAAAAAAACTCGCTGCCTCAAATTCTTCTTCACGTTCGCGTTACCAGCGTCGCGTTCGCGAAGTCCTGTCATGCATATCATCGCGTTTGCGTTCAAGCTCTCGCGTTCGCGATGCACTCAAGTCCTACTGCTTCGCGTTCGCAATTGAAGCTTCGCGTTCGCGAATGCTGATGACTCCAGGCCCAGTCCCCTCCTTCCTTCTACGCGTTCGCGATTGGCCCCTCGCGTTCGCGAACGCGAAGCTAACACCCAAAAACAATCAATAGAGATAGAAATTACTCAGCATAAAACAAAACCTTCATTAATGCAAATTTAGATAATTATATTAACACTTATTCTTAAGCTCACTTAAATTAATTATTTGCATAAGAAAGTTCATATTGGAATTAATTTCCAAGAAATATTAAACCAACAATACGCACAAAATTTCATAAATATTTCAAGTAATAATCACATCAAATTATCATATAAAAATAAATTTAACAATAAGGACTTGATTTAGGCATGGCAAATAGATGATTTACTACACAACAATGCCTAAGACTTTAATTCAATGAATTTNCCGATATTCCAAAGTAGCCTTCTTGCTTGAATTGACCTCCGGACAACTCAAATCTATCCAAATTAATTGTATAACTTCATTAAAATTTATCGGAAACAATAATACGTCGACTTGATTTTAAATATTAAATTTTCGTTTTTGGAAGAGTTTACAAAAGTCTTGATTTTTCTCCATTAAATCCGAATTAAATGATAGATTCAAAGACATAATTATGGAAATTAATCAAAACTGAAAAAGAATCACTTACCCCAAACACCCACGCAAGAATCTCTCCAAAAAGCGCCTTCTACCGAGCTCCCAATTAGATTTTGAGTTATGAACTCAAACCCCCATTTTTGGGACTTTTAATTCTGCCCAGATAAGCATTCTTCGCATTCGTGACCTCTGTCTCGCGTTCGCGAAGGCCAAAAACTCGCTGCCTCAAATTCTTCTTCACGTTCCCGTTACCAGCGTCGCATTCGCGAAGGCCTGTCATGCATATCATCGCGTTTGCGTTCAAGCGCTTGCGTTTGCGATGCACTCAAGTCTTACTGCTTCGCGTTCGCGATTGAAGCTTCGCGTTCGCGATTGAAGCTTCGCGTTCGCGAATGCTGATGACTCCAGGCCCAGTCCCCTCCTTCCTTCTACGCGTTAGCGACTGGCCCCTCGCGTTCGCGTAGGTTCTTCAGGCATACCTTCCGTTTGCAAGCCCTCCTTCGCGTTCGCGAAGGCCAAATCCCAGCAGCCTCAAAACGCGTCTTTGCGTTCGCGTGACTCTTTTTGCTTTCGCGAAGAAGGAAGTCAGATACCAGATACAGCAGTTCCGAAACATCCCGAAATGATCCGAAACCACCCCGAAACACACCCGAGGCCCCCGGGACGTCAACCAAATACACCAACAAGTCCTAAAACATCATAAGAACTTAGTCAAATTCTCACATTACCTCAACCAACATCAAAACGATGAATCGCACCTCAAATCAAAATCTATGAACTTTGAACTTTCAAATTCTATAACTTGTGTCGAAACACATCAAATCAATCTGGAATGACTTCAAATTTTGCACACAAGTCATAATTGACATTATGGACCTACTCCAACTTTCGGAATCGGATTCCGACCCCGATATCAAAAAGTCCACTTCCGATCCAATTCTCCAAACATTCGACTTTCGCCATTTCAGGCCTAAATTGGCTACAGACCTCAGATTCACAGTCCGGACACGCTCCTAAGACCAAAATCACCTAACGAAGATAACGGAACCAACGAAACTCCATTCTGGATTCGTCTTCATACAGTTCCGACTACGGTCAAAATCCTAGGAATTAAGCTTCCGTCTTAGGGACTAAGTGTCCCAAATTACTCCGAACCATCCGTAAATCAAACTTGACCACACACGCGGGTCATAATACATATTGCAAGGCTGCTTGAGACCTTAAGTCACTGAGCGGGGCGTAAATCCTTAAAATGACAAGTCGGGTCGTTATAGTATGTATATAAATACAAAAGTAATTAAATATTGAATATTATAATTTAGGATGTTAAATCAATTAAATATTATATACATATATGTATAGTGTCCATATAAAAGTAATGTAAACACACACACACACACACACACACACACACACACACACACACACANTTGTAGTTCTTTATCTCGTATTTCCCCCAGCATGTTTCCCCCTCCCGATATGTCATGTTTAGCTCTTCATCAATGTTATTTGTATATATACTGTTAAATTGTACAGGTTGATTTGTAGGTGCCTTGCCTTAGCCTCGTCATTACTTCGTCAAGGTTAGGCTCGACACTTACCAATACATGGGGTCGGTTGTACTGATACTACACTCTGCACTTTCTATGCAGATTTTGGTACCGGCTCGGGTTGATCGGGATTTTAGCTGTTGGACCCGCTATCCGGAGACTCAAGGTAGATCTATCCGCGTTCACAGACCTTGAAGTCCCCGTCTATCCTTTCTGTTTTACTGTTTCTTTTCATCCAAATAATTGTATTTCTTTCAGACTATTTCTTGTAGTGAATTCTAAAATGCTCGTGAATTGTGACTCCAGATCCGGGTGGTAGTAATTAATGCATTTTCATTATATTATTCCGCACTCGCTATAATTCATCTTAGCTAATTGTTGTTATTTACTGAATGGAATAATAATTGGTTTAAATGATTCTCTAACATTGGCTTGCCTAGCAAGTGAAATGTTAAGCGCCATCACGGTCCCGACGGTGGGAATTCCGGGTCGTGACACCACTCCCGGTCAAACTTCTCAAAAATCATTCCATTTTCTAACTTTCGCCAATTGACGTTAAAATGACCTACAGACCTCTAATTCAACAACCGAACACGCTCCTAAGACCAAAATCACCCTACGGAGCTATAGGAACCGTCAAAAATCCATCCCGGAGTCGTCTTCACATAGTTCGAACTACGATCGATTCCTACGACCTAAACTTTCATTTTAAGGACTATGTGTCCCATTTTACTCCGAAACCAAAGACAAATCCTCCTGGCAAGTCACAAAATCCAAAAATGAAATAGAAGGAGCAATAAATAGGGGTTCAGGGCTAACACTCTTAAAACGGTCGGCAGGGTCGTTACAGGTTCCTAGTGGTTGTTCATTATTGTAGTCACGTGATTATTATCATTTTATCTTGTAATTTATACTTCATACGGAAATTAGTAAAGAGGATCACGGGTTTGATCGAGTACCAAATTTTTACTTTATCTATTTAATGGGATTTATGATTTCAAAAATATTAAAATGAGTAATTAAGTTGAAAATTTACCGTTGACTTGCATGACGGCGATGTTAGGTGCCATCACAGTATTTTGGGTCGTGACACACACACACATAATTATTTATATATATATATATATATATATATATATATATATATGTAGTAAATATTATTTATTTAAAAGCTACTTATATAAATTGACTAAAATCGACCGACTTCGGTCGGTATATTCATTAAATTAGTATTTTAAAAATATTAAAATTGAAATACCGACCGAATTCGGTTGGTATTTGTGAGGTCAAACGGTCAAAGATTATTTTCAATACCGACCGAAATCGGTTGGAATGAAGTCGAAAATCTGTTAAATAGACCAGACCAGATGAGTTTCTTCCCCATTTTCATCTTTTTCCCTCTCTCTCTCTCTCTCGCTCTTCTATCTCCCCTTCCATCTCCCTTTTCTTTTTTGGCCTAATCCCACCCAAAATCAAGTCACCCACCCCCAAACAACGAAGCCCCACCACTTCTCTCTCATGCCTAAGCCCCCAGCCGCCGCCACCACTTCCATTGTTGTTCAAGGTTAGTAATCTACTTTATTAGCTTTTTAATTTAAATTTTCAAAATATAATTTTATGCAATCATTTAGGATTTTTGTCTATTTAGTATTTCTTTGACTAAATAGGGTTTTTGAACTACATTAGATTTAGATTTAGAATTGAACTACTAAAATTACAATTTTTTAGGGTTTTTTGGTTTGAACTACCATTAGATTTAGAATTAAGGTATAAATTATGAACTACTTTAAATTATGAACTTATGGTTCTTAATAGAATTCAAATTAATGCATTTAAATTATTTAATGTATCAATTAATTTAAAGTATAAATTATGAACTTAAGGTATAAATAACGAAGTACCTTAAGTCATGAACTTATGGTTCTTAATAGAATTCAAATTAATGCATTTAAATTATTTAATGTATCAATTAATTTAAAGTATAAATTATGAACTTAAGGTATAAATAACGAAGTACCTTAAGTCATGAACTTATGGTTCTTAATAGAACTCAAATTAATGCATTTAACATATTTAATATATAAATTATGAACTATAATATCAATTAATCTAATTGAGTTATACGTTGGGCCTTCAAATAAGAAATTACCCTGCTAGGAACAAAATCTAGAGAACCTCTCCATTCAACCTTTGGCAACCCCGGCATCGTCAACGTCACGATTTTTGCGTGACAGTCCAGAATAGCATGTCATGGAGACAACCAATCCATACCCAGGATTACATCGAAATCAACCATACCAAGTAATAAGAGATCAACTTTAGTCTCTAATTTCTCAATAGTCACCACACACGACCGATACACACGGCCCACAGTAATAATATCATCCACCGGTGTAGATACACAAACAGGTAAAACTAAGGACTCACATGGCATATCCAGATAATGAGCAAAATACAATGATACATATGAATAAGTGAAACCATGGTCAAATAATATAGAAGCCTCCATGTGGCACACTGAAACAATACCTGTGATCATTGTGTTTGAGGCAACAACATCTGGTCTGGCAGGAAAAGCATAAAAGCAAGCCTGCCCGCCACCTGATCGGCCTCCCCCTCTTGGGCGACCCCTAACTACCTGACCCCCACCCCAAGATGGATGGGCGGGTGGTGTAACTGCTGGAGCTGGTGTCGTTGGTCGAGAACTCTGCTGTGGAGCCCAACTCAACAGCCTAGGATAATCTCTCTTGAAATGACCCAATTCTCCACACTCGAAACAACCCCTCCTCTGATGGAACTGTTTCTCCTGATAACCCGATGAATTACCTATAGAAGCCTGAGCAGATGAGGCATGATGAGAACTCTGCACTGGTAGTGCACTGAATGATGATTGGCCTGAGTGAGCACTGTAAGAACCGCGGCTAGCTGATGCACCACGATGAGCAGGATGACCCGCCTGAGCGTGTCTGTACGAACGGCCCCTACGGCGGTAAAACTGACCCCCTGAAGGAACACCGCTGAAATCACCGGAACCACGAGGCCTCTTAGCCTCCCTCTCAACCCGCTCCTAGCTACGAACCATCTCAATCTGACGAGCAATGTCGACAACCTCGTCGAAAGTAGCACCAGACACTCTCTCTCTAGTCATGAGTAATCACAGCTAAAAAGTGAGGCCATCTATGAATCTCCTGATCCTTTCCCTATCTGTGGGAACCAACCAGATAGCATGACGGGCCAATTCTAAAAATCTCATCTCATATTGTGTAACGGACATATCACCCTGACGAAGCTGCTCAAACTTCCTGCGCAGCTCCTCTCTGTGGGACTGAGGCACAAACTTCTCCAGTAATAGATCGGAGAACTTCTGCTAGGTAAGGGGTGCTGCACCGACCGGCCTACACCTCTCGTAAGATTCCCACTATCTGAAGGCAGCCCCAGAAAACTAAAAAGTAGTGAATGATACCCCACTAGTCTCTAAAATACCCGTTGTCCGAAGCATTCTCTCACACTTATCCAGAAAAACCTGGGCATCCTCTGACTCAGTAGCGCTAAATGGTGGAGGTCGAAGCCTCTCA
Organism: Nicotiana otophora; assembly: GCA_000715115.1. Classification (NCBI taxonomy): domain Eukaryota; kingdom Viridiplantae; phylum Streptophyta; class Magnoliopsida; order Solanales; family Solanaceae; genus Nicotiana; species Nicotiana otophora. The sequence goes on from AWOL01S0018435.1 coordinate 12,092, forward strand.
AATATCTCAAGTCTCCTCTGCTCATCATCTGCCATAACAGAAACTACCGAGGCCTAAGCAGCTATAACCAGCTGGGCTGGTAGTGCCCCCGGTATTTGGAGTCCCTATACTACTTGGTCTGGAGTACGGGCAACGGGGGTATGAGTACCTCCCCCGACCTGAGAAGTGGCAGGTGCGGCCTGAGCCGAAACTACCTGAGCAAGACCAGTGCAAGCTACCAATATCTGGGCCAAAGTCTCCTGAAGGCCTGGAATCTCAATGGGCACAACTGGTGCCTGAGCTGATCCTGTCGGCTCAACTATATCCTGAATCTGCTCCTGAGCTGGAGCAACTGGTGGTACTACAGGTGCTGGTCCGACTATGGTACGAGCTACACCTCGATTTATACCTCGGCCCCGGCCTCTACCACGGCCCCAGCCTCTACCACGGCCCCAGCCTCTCGCGGCCCTAATTGGTGGCACTGGTGCCTGACCATCTGATCCGGTAGTACGTGTCCTCACCATCTGTGAGAGAATAGAATAGTAGAAATTTAGTTTCCAGAATCAACAAATTTGCATGATAGAATACAAGAAAGTGAAATTTTCCTAAGGGTTCCGCAGCCTCTCGAAGATAAGTACAGACATCTCTGTACCGATCCGCAAGACTCTACTAAACCTGCTCATGACTCGTGAGACCTATGTAACCTAAGCTCTGATACCAACTTGTCACGACCCAAAATCCCAACTTGTCTTGATGGCGCCTATCTCGATACTAGGCAAGCCAATAATCTCGATAAACCACAATTTCTATTAAGTTTGAAAATAAAATAATTTAGTACCATACAAAATCCCATAAATACTGACACGAACACTCCCCTAAACCTAGTATCACTGAGTACATGAGCATCTAATATGGATACAAATCTAGAACATAAGCTCTATAATAGTCTAAGACCAAAATACAGTAAACAAGGAAATAGGGAAAGAGATACAAAGTCTGCGAAACACGGCAGCTACCTCTGAATCTCCTGAAAATCAACTGCGTGAAATGATCAACACTCGCTATGTCCGGGAACACCTGGATCTGAACACGAAGTGCAGGGTGTAGTATGAGTACAAACAACTCAGCAAGTAACAATAATATCTAAGGAACTGAAGATAATGACGAGCTACACAGTTACAGTTCACTTTCAGTAATTCCAGCAAAGAATAGACATGTTTTCAAATCCGTCAGTTTAAGTCAAATCAATTTTATACAGTTCAATTTTATGTAATCCGGATATAAAATGTTTCAGATATTTCATAATAATGATAGATAGTAATTGAGTGCAATAATAATGCAAAGCAAGTATAGCGTCTCAGGCAACAGTCACTCAACTCATCACTCGACTCTCAGCACTCACACTCAATGGGTATCCGTGCTCACTGGGGGTGTACAGACTCCGGAGGGGCTCCTACAGCCCAAGCGCTATAATCTACACGGACAACTCACGTGCTACACGGACAAATAACGTGCTATAATATCGTGCACGGACAACTCACGTGCCATAATATCCTTACCTCACCGACATGCCCGAGGCCTTACTCAGTCCTCAACCTCTTTAGTCTCTCGGGCTCTCAGAAATTACAAAGATCAGCCCAAACAAAGATAACATAATGCATCAACAAATATCAAGAAAGACTGAGGTATGATACGCAAGCAAAATCATGACTGAGCACAAGATAGAAATTAGCAATTAATTTAATAAGTGCGTGCCCTTTGTGCGTCCCAACAGTACTATCACATAGCCTAAGCATGATTTCTAACATGATTTATAGTCAAATTTCCTCAACACATAGAGAGCATATAGCTAACAAGAAATTATTCAACTTTACAGTTTCACGGGACGGACCAAGTCACAATCCCCTCGGTGCACGCCCACACGCCTGTCACCTAGAATGTGCATCACCTCCAAAATAATCACATGACACAAAATTCTGGGTCTTCATATCCTGAGGACCAGATTTAAAATTGTTACTTACTTCAGAGCGTGAAATTCTTTACTCTGCTATGCCTTTTCCTCGTAAATCAACCTCTGAATGCCTCGAATCTAGTCACAAATAATTCGTTTCAGTCAATAAAATTTATTGGAATTAACTCCATAAGAAAATGCTAATTTTCCATAAAATCTGAAACTACACTCAAAACAATTTCCTGTGGTACCGACATCTCGGAACCCGACAAAAGTTACAAAATCCAAAAGCCCATTCCACCATGAGTCTACCTATACTAATTTTACCAAAATCCGACCTCAACTCGACCTCCAAATCTTCAAATCTTATTTTCAAATAACTAAGTTCAAACCCCCGATTTACACCTCAAAAACATGTAATCTAGTCGGATTATTCAATGATAATTCAATATTATAGAGTAGAAATGATCACAAGGGACTTACCTCAAGATTTCCCGTGAAAACCTTGCTCAAATTCGCCCAACCCGAGCTTGAAATGCCCAAAAATGGCAAAAGCTCGGAACTCCTCTGTTTTTGCACTGCCCAGGGGTTTTCGCACCTGCGGCAACTTGGCCTCTTCTGTGCCAACCGCATGTGCGAAAACACCCCCGCATCTGCGCCTTTGCCCGCATATGCGCGCATGTGTGCGCTTCTGCGCCAGCCGCTTCTGCGCGCTTCCTTCCACATCTGCGCTCACGCAGGTGCAGCATTTCCCTCGCACCTGTGACCGCTGTCCCACAGTCTATTTTCGCATCTGTGCTTGCCAGACTCGCTTCTGTGAGCTCGCAACTGCGATGGAATTTCCGCAGGTGCGATTGCATCAGAGGGCAGAAACTTCAGCTTTTTTTCTTCTAAGTTCGAATTGATCTGTTAACCATCCAAAACTCACCCGAGCCCCTCGGGACCTCAACCAAATATACCAACAAGTCCTAAAATATCATACGGACTTAGTCGAACCCTCAAATCACCTCAAACAATGCTAAAACCATGAATTACACCCCAATTCAAGCCTAATGAACTTTGAAATTTCTAATTTCTACAAACGACTCTAGAAACTACCAAATCACGTCCGATTTACCTCAAATTTTGCGCACATGTCATAAATGACATAACGGAGGTACTCAAATTTTTAGAATCAAATTCCGACCCTGATATCAAAAAGTCAACCCCCGGTCAAACTTTCCAAAAATTCAACTTTCGGCATTTCAAGCCTAATTCCACTACGGACCTCCAAATAATTTTTCGGACACGCTCCTAAGTTCAAAATCACCATACGGAACTATTGGAATCATCAAAATTCAAATCCGATGTCATTTACACATAGGTCCATATCCGGATCACTTTTCTAACTTAAATTTTCAATTATGAGACTAAGTGTCTCATTTCACTCCGAATTCCTTTCGGACCCGAACCCACTAACCCGGTAAGTCATAAAACAACTACAAAGCATAAATTGAGCAGTAAATGGAGGAACGAGGTTATAATTCTCAAAATGACTGGCGGGGTCGATACACCGTGCCATTTTATTTATATTATCAGGTGAGGATGAGAGTAAAAGCACGAAGGGTGATGCCCTATACTGGGTTAAAGTCTTAGGCATTATTGTGTAGTAAATTGGATAATTGTTGGCATTTATTAAATCCTCTATTTGCCATGCCTAAATCCTTGTTTGTCAAATTTATTTTTATATAACAATTTGATATGATTGTCACTTGAATATTTGTGTAAATTTTGTAAGTTTGTTGATTTGATATTTCTTGGAAATTATTATATTATGGATTTTCCATCTGCAAATAATTAATTAAATAAGTTTAAACAGAGGCATTAATATAATTATCAAGAATTTGGATTAATGAAGGTGTTTCCCTATACTGAGTATTTTCCATCTCTGTTGATTGTTTTGAGATTTTATATACGTTGTGTGGAGCCTTGGGCTATTTGTTGAGAAATTTATTGATTTTGTTACATCTTTGGAATTTGGTTGTGGTCAGTGGGAAAACTGTGATATGAATTGTTGTATTGTGTTGTCGTTTAAACACTCTCATTGATGTTATTTATGCTTCCTACCTTGCTTGTTAATGATATACATGTGCTTGGTAAGGAAGAGTGTAAAGCACGAAGGGTGATGCCGTCCCATTTGAATTATATTATCATGTGAGGGAGAGTGTAAAGCACGAAGGGTGATGACATGCCATTTGAGATTGTAAAGCACGAAGGGTGATGTCGTGCTATTGAGAGTGTAAATGTCACGCAAAACCTAACCCGTCGCGATGGCACCTATCGAGATACTAGGCAAGGCGACCTTCCCAAAACACATTCAAAATTTAACAGAAATGAATTAAGACATTTAAAATAACCGGAGTTTTTCATAAAAACGGGGGTAAAACCCAAATAAAACATAAGTGCGGAAAAATAGCCCGACATCGGGGTATCAATAAGTCATGAGCATCTAATAACCAATCTAGAAACAGAGTCTACTACAGTCTGTGCCAAATTCCAATACAAGAGAGAAAAGATATTAAGAAAGGAGAAATAAGGACTGCGAACGCCGGTAGCTACCTCGTAAGTCTCCGATAATCAGCTCGCGCATGAACTCAGCGACCACCAGAACCGTACACACCTGGATCTGCACATAAAGTGTAGGGTGTAGCATGAGTACAACCAACTCAGCAAGTAACAGAATTAAAAAAGGAACTGAAAAGCAGTGATGAGCTATAATAATACAGATCATTTCAAAAGTTTTCAGTAAAGAGTGAACATGTTTTCAAATCTGGCAGTTCAGGTCAAATCAGTTTATACAGTTACATTGCAGGTAATCCGGATATAGAATCTTTCAAAAATTTCACAACAATGATAGATAGAAACTAAGTGCATCAACAAATGAAAAACAAGTACAACCTCTCAGGGCAACAAACACTCAACTCGTCACAACAACTCAATCACTCGGCTCTCAGCCCTCAGTACCTCACACTCAATAGGTACCTGCGCTTACTAGGGGTGTACAAACTCCGGAGGGGCTCCTTCTAGCCCAAGCACTATATCGTTGTAGCGTGCAACCCGACCCAATCATATAAGTAGCCATAAGGCTCGTTGCGGCATGCAACCCAACCCACAATCCATAAGTAGCCATAAGGCACGTTGCGGCGTGCAACCCGATCCATATATCCTCACGTAGTTCACAGCTCGACACTCAGGCCCTATCTCAGTCACTAATCTCTCCAGCCCCTCGGGCTCACAGAATATCATAATAATCTGCCCAAACACAGAATACGACAAGTATCAACAAGAAATGAGAGGGAATAGAGATATAACACACAAGTAAGACTGTGACTGAGTACAAGACATCAATTAGCAATCGATTCAACAAGTATACGAATGTTGCAGGTGCCAATAGTGATATAATAAGGCATAAGCATGTTTTTTTAACATAAAAGGTAGTCAATTGCTCAAAGACAAGGAAAAACAAGTAATAACATTGGCTATCGACTTTATAGTCTCATGGGACAGACCAAGTCACAATCCCTTATGGTACACGCTCACACGCCCATCACCTAACATGTGCGTCACTTCCAAACTCTCACATCATACCAATCCTCGGGGTTTCATACCCTCAAAACCAGATTTAAAACTGTTACTTACCTCAACCGCGCAAAAATCCTACTCCGCAATGCCCTTGCCCCTTGAATCAATATCCAAACACCTTGAATCTAGACACAAGTAGTACGATATAATTAATGTAGGCTAAAAGAATCAATTCCACAAGAGAAACACGAAATTATAAGTAAAAATCCGAAATAGGCTCAAAACGGCCCCCGGGCCCACGTCTCGAAATCTGACAAAAGTCACAAAATATAAACACCCATCCACTCACGAGTCCAACAATACAAGAATTACTCGAATCCAACCTCGAATCACCTTCCAAAATCCGAAATTTTAGCCTATAAAGTTTCTACCATTTCCCCCCAAATTTGCAACTCAAATCCCTAATTAGATGATGAAAATAGCAATAGATTCATGACATATAGTCGAATCTGAGTTAGAATCACTTACCCCAACAATCTTCTTGAAGAAACCTCAAATAATAGCCTCACACTGAGCTCTCAAAATCCCAAAATCGAAATGGGAATAAAACCCTTGAAGTTCCATTTTCTGCCCAGAAATACCGCATTTGCGGTCCTCTTATCGCTTCTGTGACGTCGCACCTGCATAAATTCCATCGCAGGTGCGGATTTCACTTAAAAATCCTTACCTCGCTCATGCGGCCCCAAGACCGCATTTACGCCCATCGCATGTGCGGGAATCCATCGCATCTGCGGCCATCCCAGCTGCCCGCATCTGCTACCCTCGCAGGTGCGGGAAAATCTTCGCACCTGCGGCTCCTGCCCAGATCCTTCTTGGCCGCATCTGCGGCTCCTTCTTTGCTTCAGCGGACTCGCACCTACGGTTCCCACTCCGCAGGTGCTGTTACACCAGTAGTAGAGGCTTCAGCTACAATTCTTCAACTCCCATCAAGCCATTAACCACCCGAAATAACCCTGAGGTCTCCGGAACCTCAACCAATCATACCAACAAGTCATATAACACCACGCAAACTAAGTCGAACCTTCGAATCACTCAAGACAAGATCAAAACACCAATTACACCTGGATTCAAGCCTAAAGGACTTTTAAACTTTCAAATTCCACTAACGACGCCGAAAGCTACCAAACTACGTCCGATTGACCTCAAATTTTACACACAAGTCAAACCACGAACCTATTCTAACTTTAGGAAATCTAATCCGACCCCGATATCAAAATTTCCACTACCGGCCAAAATCGCCAAAATTCTAACTTTCGCCAATTCAAGCCTAATTCTACTACGGACCTCCAAATCGCATTACGGATGCGTTCCTAAGTCCAAAATCACCTAACGGAGCTAACGGAACAATCAAAATTCAAATCCGAGGTCATTTATGTCACGCCCCAAAAATCGAGAAGTGCGACTGGCGCTCAACTGAGTGAACCCGATTGAGCAAGCCTGTTAGATTTCATTCTACCCAAAATCATTCGTGAATAAATAGGGTATGTACTCCGTTAATCAAATACTGAAGAGATTTCATTAACCGCTTCCATTTCATTCCCATTAACAGCATCATTCAATATTTCCAAAATAGTACGAGTTTATAGATTTAATGAAAAACATGTTGCCAAATACCAACAGTTCTAATCCAATTCCCAACATCAAATACTACCCACAACCTATCTACGGAGCCTCTAAGTACAACTGAAGAGTAATATGGAAATGCCGGCAACAAGGCCCCGGCTATACCTCAACCACAAAGTACATAAGAAACAAAAGATACATGACCCCGAAATGAAGTGGGGCTCACCAAATCAGCTGAAAGGAGTGTA
>AWOL01S0018438.1:0-12514 GCA_000715115.1 Nicotiana otophora
CCTCTTGTATTGTATTGTTCATCTAATATCAATAACATATTTTCTCCCGTGCCTTCTCACAGACTGAAAGGAGGCAAGTTAGTTTACACATTCCAAGTAACCCAAAATGTACACATCCAGAAATATAAAAGGGAATTGGAACAGAAAAGTACCAACCTGATACTTCTCTATAGATCTGCGGTCTTCGTCAATCAGCTGAGACTCCCGTTCTAACTTTCGAGCTATGTAATCTTTGATAACAGAGAGAGCGAGGCAAGAATTTTTGGCAAGTGTCTGAAGAACAACAATGGGAGGCAAGATATCATCCCTCTCAATGTAAGTCAATACTTCTTTGACTTCTTTTGAGCAGTCTTCTCCAAGTTCACCAAAATACTTCAACAAATCTGCCCAAAGAGAAGAATCACCCCCCTTACCCAAATCACCCAATCTCTTGCAGCATGCTATCAAACCTTCATGATCATGTACCTGCATGTAGCATGCAATAACTTCTTTGTAAAGTTTCATCTTCTCATAAAGAAACAGCAGTCCTTCTTTAAAGTCATTCATCTCGCATAAAATTATGGCAAGATCAACATCGTATAGTGGTTGTTCTAGTTCAGAAGGCCATGCACTCTTAAGCAAGGCCAGCCCCTTTTGACGTCGCTCTTGACGACCTTTCTCATCATTTAAGTCGTTCTTGTCTGGTATCGCCCTCCCATTGGATACTGCTTTCAATGGTTTGTGTGCTAAATCATTTCCACTTTCATCAATGTTAGATTGTGAAATTGACGGGAAATCCAGATCATGAGAGAAGTATAATTCCAGGAGCGTGTTATGAATTTCCACTTGAGCAGATGAATCCTTCACTTTGCTGGTATATTTTTCAAGGAACTCCAGAAGTGCCTGTGGGTAATGGACAAAAATGTTGAGAAAATCAATAGGAGAAGGCAACATGGAGATAAATGCACTACTTGATGCTCCCTTCTTGGGCAGTTCCGATTCCTCTGTGCAAAGCCTCATAAGTATTTCAACTGTTTCAGCTGGCTTATGCTCAATAAGAATTTTGCCATACTCTTTCACTGTCACCCCAGCTTGACTCAACTCAAGGCTGCTGATATATTTTAAAGCTTCTTCATATCTACCTAGATCTTCAAGCAAAATTTTAAGGTACCATTCATGCCTCCCAGCTTTCTTAGCAACAGACATGGCATGCTCATGATAATTGGCAGCTCTGCATACCCTTATTGCAGTTTCAACGTCAAACTTTTGTTCGCCAACCCCATCCTCACTTTTGATGAACTCATTAAGCTTCTCAACATCTTTCAATTTGGTGTAACAATTTAATAAAAGAGTGGTATGATCTTTTGAGGCAAGCCCCTTCTCATGCAATTTTTCCAAGTAATTGGTGAGATTGTGGATTCTTTGGGCATCCAAAAATTTTTGTATGACATACGAAGGTTCTAGATGCCCAATGGTGTGTATATACTGAGCCATAGCCTCATCAAAGTCTTGTTTACTGTACAAGTGATCGCCATATTTCCTAAGCACTTCAGCAGTTGCAGCGGCATCAGCTTGCTGGCTTTGGACTAGATTTATAGCAACTGTATAAAGGTTTTTCTTGAAAAGCATATCCAATTTGCTCTCCATATCTTTCTCCCCAATACATAAAGTTGATTTGTCCTCCAAAATAAGTATTATGTTACCCCATTCACAAAGCATCTGAGAAACTTCTTTAACCACCATACTGTGGGCAATTAACCGGTTCTTCAGATCATAAATATTGAAAGTATTGTTTCCAGTTCTTTGATCTGCAAAAACACACAGAAGGTATCCGCGAAACCACCCAAGGAATTTCTTCTCTCCTTCAAATGCCCAACAAGGACCACGGCCATCCACTTCATAGAAATATACCGCCTCAGGCCGACCAATAATGAATTCCTATAAGAGGATAATATCAATGACACTATGCAATGAAATTATCAGCAAAATGGAAAGAAGATAAGACAGAACACTTCAATTAGCACGCACCGATCGATCAGTCATTGCAACACTAGTTACACTGGATCCAATCTGATCAAGAGTCTGCCGGGTAGGTGATTGAGTATGCATGTTGAACAGGTTTACCGAATTTGGAGTAACAGCAAACAGCTGAAGCATCTGACCATCCACTCTGAAACCAAGACCTGTAATGGAGGATTGACTTTTGTCTGAATGATTATCCACCTGAAGCTTAAAGCGCTTGATGCGTTCACGGGCGATGTCTCCTTGAATGCAATAGATGGAACCATTGTCCAGCCCTATAGCTATGAGTAATAATGGTGGAGCCTCCTCCAGAACTAAAAATGACGTAATCTGCAGTTATAATTTTTCTTCTTCCATTATTTAATCCAATGATATGCAATAAAAGAAAAGGCAAACAACTAGATAAGAAAGAAAAAGCTTTCTAAATACTAATATGCACCTTTGCTTCAGGGAACTGGTTGGTAAATATACGCAGTATTTGAATACAATCTGGACTTGATGTACTTGTTCCCTCGGGCTCCATCTTGTCGAGATCAAAAATTTTAAGACAAACAGCTGAGGACTGGGGAGATATTTGCTCATCTTCTCCAACGGTCACTAAGAAGTTCCTTTGCTAATTAACAGAGAAACGAGGAAAGACAAAGTTAGTGGCATCAGAAGCATTATCAACTTTAAAATAAGCATACTCTAAGGATTTAGTACTTTCTGGGTTTTCATCCAAATTATGTTAATTCTCACAATCTAAACACGAGATATCAGATAACAAATGAAGTAATAAATTGGCAAAAAGCAAAAAGATTACTTTTCTCTGGAGGCACGTGAGCAGGTGTACTTCCAGAAAAAAAGAATAGAGTTGTCAATAAAAAGATACCAGAGAAACAATACTATCAATGCAACCACCCATCCAACTCGATTAAATAGTTAAATTGAAAGAAAATTGCTGCAATAGACTTTCTAGTGAGGTAGAAGTTGAAATTTCAACTTCACGTCTTTTGAAGCTCTGTATCTTACTTGATACCTTCAGGTCCCAAACATATGGAAACCTCCACAAAAACCAAAACTCCAGTTAATTAATACCAAACCACTCATCAAAAATAAACTTTTTATCAGCATTTCACCCAACACAAGTTTAGAGTTGAATTCCACAATGCAAAAACACAGTTAATCAACTTTCTACAAAGAGTTTCCAGGGTTGTGAGAACTTGTCAACAAGCAGAATCAAGCAATCAATCCATCTATCAGCATCACCTGAATACCGACTAGTAGCGATTCATTATATGGGTCTTCTACATCCATTTCTCTCGACTCAGACCCATTTCATTCCAACACTAAAAAAAGCTTATCTTCTAAGACAAATTAAACTAGAGGTTCTCTACTTTCACACTTATTCACTTACTAACATACAAGGTCTCTACCCAAACTGAAAATTCTGCTAATAAACACCAAACACGATATAAGTGTAACAAACGACTAAACCCTCCTAACCAAATTAGTATCGGTGATATGGATCCTCAACTTCCATTGCATTCTGTTCTTAACTAAGTCTGTGTTGTACTCCCTCCATTCCATTTTGTTTGGCACTTTTCCTTATTAGTCCATTAAAAAAAGAATGACACATTTTTATATTTCCTTAACGAGAAACTCCATAGCTACCTGAATGTTATGATATGCAAGTTTTAAAAGTCTTCATTTCTTTATTAAACTCAGTGTCAAACTATGCCAAACAAATTGCTAAATTTTAAAATTCTTCATTTTTTTCAACTTGTACGAGTCAAACTATGCCAAACAAATTAAAATAGAGTGGGTAATAATTAAGGAGAAACTTGAAAAACTAAAACAAATAAGAAAAACTTAAACCTTGAGCTGTTGAAGGAAGAGGACAGAGGAAGAATGAGCCTGGAAACCATAATTGAACTTCAATCCTCGATCCAATAAGGAAGCGGAGCCGTCATCACAGCCCAATACAATCCTTCCTTTACCGCTGGAACAACATTGGATCTTTCCCGTTATATCATCTGCTACTTTCCCACTAAACTTCTCCTCAAAGAATTCAAACTTCCTCCACTGATACATCCTTTTGTTGTTGATCAGCCCTTAGCAGCAGCTCAACTGCACCCACTATTTTCGGCTCGAACTGAAAACTTCAGAAATAATGTACATATGTGTAATTCTGAACCCACTGACTAATATAAATTCAGGATTTCTATAAAGCTAAGAATTCAATCTTTTCTTTTTGCAACAATGCTATAGGATCAAGAATTGAATTTCGACCCTTTTGGTTATTTGATGAAATTTTGACCAGATTGAGTGGTTTCTGGGCGTGAGATTGATCTAGTAATATGAAAAGGTCGATGACAGAATGGAAAGCTTGGAGAATGATACCGAATTGGACTTGTCGGGTCACTGCTGTACCCGTTTCTTCTGCCTGTTTTCTAGCTTTTGTTTTGTGCAATTTTTTATTTTTTTTTATTTTTTGGGAAAAGTGAATTTTTTGTGTGTGGAAAATTAGGGTTTATTTTAGAATTTAGATTTTTGGCAATGGCAAAATAAATATCGTGTAGGATGTACGGGCAGGGGCAGAATGTCTATTGCTTAAAGTTGAAGGAGGAATTTAATATTTAAGTAAAACAGGAGTAAATATTTTCACCCAGTTTTTTTATCAGACTATTGGCAATCTGTTAAATAGACTATATGTGCTCAATTTTAACAAACTTACAAATAAGGGTAGTATGTGGGTCGGGTCCAGTCTTAAGTGGGCTTCGTGGACCCGGTCCTAAATGGACCGGTCCTAAGTGATCACGGATTTTGCGGGCTTCTTGTTGGAACCGATCCGGGACCGGGACCACGAACTAACGGTCCTGGATTAAGTGTGCCGGTCCCGGGCCTAAGTGGGCCCAAGTGGGTTAAGTGGACCCAACGGATACTTTCTATTTTTAAAAAAAAAAATTATAGAAGTTAGAGAAAAAAAATGGTAATAAAAATATGTAAGATAATTCTTTGTAAATTATATTATAGAATTGTGACCTAAAGTTTTTAATTCAAATTTAAAGGCAAAAATATTTTAAAGAGATATTCAAAGAAATGCGTTATAATTTTATTATAGCATTAAAAAAATATGGCAATATCTTTCTTAGTCTTCCTCCCCCTATGGAACGAGAACAATAAGGTGCTAATACCACCATTGAGAAGAAGAAAAAAACTAATCAAGATGTGCCAAAATACAAGTTACGTATTAATTTTTGTTCATATAAGTTACATGGTATCTCTTATAAATTTCATAAATCCTTCAAGGTCCAGAGGAATTTCCGTTGGTGGTGGCAGAAAAGAAGCTTGGTCATCACCGCTTCCGGAAGAAGCAGCATCCTCCGCAAGTTCAGCTAGCATTTCTTCGTAAGTTTCGTCTACCTCTGGTTGTGATTCAGTAAGTCCAAAATTTCTTCTTTCCGAACGGATCCAATCTCTGAAAAGTACTGATTTTTTCAAGCTCTCCCTCGTAGACGCTCTATAATCACCGAGTTAAAGTCTTGCTTGACTGAAAGCGCTCTCCGATGCCACTGTTGAAGCTTGAATAGTTAAAATGTCTCAGGCCATCCTTGAAAGAATCGGAAAGTGTTTTTCTTTGTCCTTCCACCATTCCAAAATATTAAAGGAGCCGTCGGGATTCATTTCCTCAATTCCCTGTGACAAATAAACTTCAAGCTCATTTAGTTGTGAAACATCACTAGTACTAGAACCTTGAGAACCCCTAAACCCCGCCCAAGCACCAAGTGCTCTTACTCTCGCATTTCTTTTAGATGATTGAGAACTAGAAGAAGAAGGAATTGAAACATTTAGTCTAGCATGATCTAATGTAACTTGATACGCATTATAAATAGTTTAAATATTTATTTTAATTGAGGCTATTGCGTCCGGAAGTTTAGACAACTCCTCGCCTTCAGGTGCTAAACCATTATAAACAGTTTCATACCAAAATTGAGGGCCTCCTAATTTCATAGTAAGATTTAATAATGCAGCAACACCATAAATAAGGGGAATAGGGGGGGAAAATTTAAAACTTTTTTCTTATAGAATCAATAGCAAGTCGATAAATTTCCCCACCCTCTGAAAAATGATCAAACAAATTTGCAAGTTCTGTAATATAAACTAAACAGTTAGAAATAGTAGGATAATATTGCCCAGAAAATTCATTTGTAGCAATATGAAATTTTTCTAAAATATCTACAAGCATTTTAACATTAGCCCAATTTGCATTTGTAAGGTACTCATCATCATCACTTACATTAGCATTAAACGTTGAGTTTATGGGGTTTCTATATTTATATGCAACAACTAAACCTTCATACATGTAATTCCATCTAGTTGGACAAGGTTTAGGAACCTTTCTTTCTCTTAGGCCAAATTCATCGCATCTTTTAAAATATTCTCTAAGTCTACTTCTACGGTTTGAATAAAAAAGCCAATTAAGAGCCATTTTAACCTTTTCAATTTCAACATTTAAAATTCGCATACCATCACCCACAATTAAATGGTAAATATGATAAATACATCTAATATGAAAAATATTACTAAATGCACGACTTAGTGTAGTGGTAAGCAAGGCTACAACATTTATTTTACTAGTAGCATTATCCATTGAAACTGACATTATTTTATCACTAATGTAAAAATATCTACAAATATTTATAACTGTGCTAGAAATAAACTGCCATGTGTGACATGAATTAATTATTCTATAAGCAATAATGCACTTTTGCATTATCCAATCCTCATCAATCCAATGACTGGTAATAGTAAGGTGATCACATTTATTACCACTCCTACCAGTATCAGTTATAATAGCAACATGACAACTTATATGAGTAAATAAATAGCGCAAATATTGTTCATATTCATGTTTATATTTATAAATATCGCTCTTTACGGTTGTGCGAGGAAAACCTTATAAGTAGGATTATAAACTTTTCTAATATAATGCACAAAGTGAGGGTTAGAAGGAAAACTATAGGGTAAGCATATAACAGTAACCATTTTTGCCAATTCTTCCCGATCTTTTTTGGATCATAATATAAAATACCACCGGTAATAGTGTTAATTCACGATTGAAATTGATTTGACCCGGTACTAAAGTCAGTCTGACTAGGTGCACTTGTCCCATCGGCCAAAGCTTTCATACGAAAATATCTAGCTTTATCTTGAGGGTGTAGCAATATGTGTCTAGTCAAACTTTCCGTCCCCCCGGACTTCCAACATATTTAAAAACTAACTCTTTGCTACAAGTTTTACACTTAGCCCTATTTTTTTCTCTTAGTTGAGTAAAGAATGGCCAAACAACAGATGTTTCTGCCCGTTTAGAAGGTTGTCTAGAAAAAGTAGGGGCAATAACATGAGGGTCAGATGGGGCATCATTTGGATTATTATTAGTTGAGTTAACTTCAGGAGCAGGACTAGTGGCTGTATCGTCATCCGGTTGCGTTTCATCAAAATCTACTTCTTCATCATCATTTTCATCAATAGTTGGATTACCATAAAGAGCATTCATATATTCATGGTTTAATTGTTCATCGGGTGCAATATTATGGCAAAATTGACTGTCGGTAAATTGTAATAAACTATTATCGCTATGAAGAATATGAGGTGTAGGACGGGTAACGGGTTTGAGTCGGGGGGGAGGGGGTGGAAGAAGTGGAGGAGGAACAGATTGGCCACTAGATTCACCACTCTTGAATTTTTTCTTATTTTTACTATATATTTTTTTAAGGAATAAGCCATCTTAATTAATCAAGCAAAGTAAATAAAACAAATAAAACTATAATATTAATACTTAAGAGTTGGAACGAGTTTACCGAATTGACGAACAACTTGTTAAAAATTAATTATCGTTGAAGACTTGAAAACTTGATGACTTCAATTTACCAACTTCACAATTTTGTACAAATTGTAACAATAAAGTAAGCAATTATAGAAAACAATTAGAGAGAGATTGATGATTTTGTGAGAAAAAATGAAAGAATGAGGGGGTATTTATAGTTGAAAATAGGAAAAAAATGTAAGTATAAAAAGTTTAGGGTTAAAACAAAGTTTGGAAGGTTAAATGGCTATTTTGGCAAACCAAACGGCTAGTTTTTAAATGGCTAAACGGTCAATTTTTTTTATTTTTTTTAAAATCTGGCTTTTGGGACCGTTTAGGCCCGCTAGGACCGGTCTGATCCCGGTCCCAAATGGTCCGGTCTCGCGGGCCTCGCCTCTTGGACCGACCCATTAGCCCACCTCCCCCGGTCCCGGTCTTAAACGGTTAGGACCGTATAGGCCCACTACCCATATGGGCCACGGTCCTGGGCCGGTCCTGGTCCTAGATCGGTCCACTTGCCAGCCTTACTTACAGATACAAATTTTAAGGATGAAAATAAATCTATATCCAACCTTAACATGTGGGCTAAAAAAAGCGAAATGTGACCTTTGTGTTTATGAGAAAGCAAGAAATAGGGTTGTGCATAATTTGATAAATACAGAATTACTTTATCGAAATCGAAATTTTTGATATTTGTTATTTGATATGGTGTTTGTATTAGGTATTTACAAAAATAATATTGAAAAACCGTACCGAAATATATAATAAGTTACAAAAAACACATACTATTGATTATAATATACTAACAACTTGTTTGGATGATTTTTACGTATTGTATTGTATCGTATTGTTACTTTAAATATGATGTTTGTTTTAGTTGTTACTTAAATTTTATTGTATCGTATCGTTAAATCTGTCGTTACGTAACGATGAAATGTGTCACTTTATGTAATGACCGATTTGGTGTGGTTGCATCGTTATCTTGTCTTTTTCTCTCATCTCATCCTTCATTATTATTAAATAGTTTTATTTTATCATTTACCCTGCCTTTTTATATAATAAATTTACCACGTATCATAATTTTTCTTTATAATATTGTAAGTTTATTCTTCATATTGCTGGTGCGTAATATCATGAAACAACAACAAATGATACAATCTATCCAAATATTGTATTCATCAAATGATACAGTACAATACAATACGATACAATACATTATGAAACGACGTGTAACAACCATCCAAACAAGCTGTAAGTTATATAATACTTTTCTTTGGTATGCATGTTGAGGCTAGCAGTACTTCTTTAGGATAATTGAGGAACAGGGTAGGCTGGGAGATTTTGATTCTTAGAGCCTGTTTGGCCAAACTTCTGGGAGGTCAAAAGTACTTTTTTTCCAAAGAAAAATACATTTTCAAAAAAAAAAAAAAGTTGTCTGGCTAAGCCAGAGAAGTACTTTTGGCTAGCAGCAAAAGCATCTTTTTGCTTTTGGGAAGAAGCAGAAAATTCTACCTTCTTCCAAAAATCAAAAGCATAAGCAAAAAATTAATTTATTCAAGACAAAACTATCCTCACCGTATCCCTTACTAATTTGGGCTTTTTCTCTTTTTTTGTTTCTATTTTCTACCATTCTTTTAAAGAGATATCGTATATATGAATCACTTCCCAAATTCCTTTTTGACATTTTTGTTTTTGATTTTTTTCTTTGTGTAATTTCTTGTAACTTTCCAAATTATCTTTGTAACGACCCGACCGGTCGTTTTACTTGCTAGAACTCCATTTTCCTAAATAATACTTCACGTACTTACTTTTACTGATTTATGACTTGTGGGGATGGTTGGTTCGGGATTTGAAAGAGTTTGGGTTGAAATCATAACACTTGGTTCCTTAAGGTTGGCTTAAAAAGCCAAGTTTGACTTCGGTCAACATTTTGAGTAAACATCCTCAGAATCGGTATTTGACGGTTCCAATAGGTTCGTATGATCATTTCGGACTTGGGCGTATATTCGGATCGGATTTTGGATGACCCGGGAGCATTGGCGCCCAATAGTGAAAGTTGGTTCTTGAAGAACTTTGAAGTTCATTAAATTTGGTTTGGAGCGGGTTTTGGTGTTATCGAGGTCCGAATGGAATTCTGGGACAGAGAATAGTTTTGTAATGTCATTTAAGACTTGTACGCAAAATTTGGTATCATTCCGAGTAGTCTAAGCACGATTCGATGCAGTCAGAGGAATTGAAAGAACTTGAAGTTCTTAAGTTTGATTCAATTGGTTTTAGGATGTGATTCTTAGTTTTAATGTGTTTCGGGCGTTCCGAGAGTTTGAGTGAGTCCGTTTTATAGTTCCAAACTTGTTGGTATATTTGGGCGGTGCCCCGAGTATCGATCGGACGAGGCTCGGACCATTTCGGGAGCTGAAGCTCCCCAGTTATGTCATAACCGCACCTGCGGTTGGCCAGCCGCAGGTGCGAGCCAAGCCCCCGCAGATGCGATCCAAGGATGGCTAGCCAGGTTCCGCAGATGCGGCTCCTTCCACGCAGAAGCGGGAGCCCTTCCGCAGATGCGGCCCCCACCGGCCCGGCCAATTCTGCAGAAGCGGACACCTGGTCCGCAGAAGCGAATCCGTAGGTGCGAAAATTGTAGAGGCAATGAGGTTCACTTAATATGGGACTTAAGCCATTTTTCACTCATTTTCTCTCACTCTTTGGGCGATTATTGGAGATTCTTGAGAGGGATTCCCACCTAGCTTTTGGAGGTAAGTAATTTCTACCTATTATGAGTTTAATACATAGATTATGGGTAGATTCCAACATGAAAATTGGTAGAAATCATGGGTTTATATGAAAATTTTAGGGTTTGACAAAAATGAGATTTTACCATGAAATTGACCATGGAACTTAGTGAAAATCATATATTTGTGTTTCTAAGGTTATGGGTAACAACTTTCTTTGAAAATTTTCGGAATCCGGACACGTGGGCCCGGGGGTGAATTTTAGAAATCTTGCAATTTAGGTTGGGTAATCACTTAAACGCTGGAATTATGAACTTTTGAGCATAGATTGATTAGTTTATGTTATGTTTGTTTAGTTTCGAGTCGTTTGGCGTCAAATTTGGAGGTTTGAGCGCATTCTTGAATTGGGAAGTAGGCTTTGAGGCGAGGTAAGTCCCCTTTCTAACCTTGTAAGAGGGAATTAACCCCATAGGTGAATTAAAAAAATATTTGTACCAAATTGTGGGGGGTCTACTTACGTACGAGGTGACGAGAGTCCGTACGTAACTACTATTATTCTATTGTCCAGGTAGTTAAGGACCTGTATCATGCTATACTTGGAATGTTTGTGCCCTTACTAGCTAATATAATCACTTAGTCATGATAGAAATTGATAAAAGAATTTTATAAGGTTAAATTCACTTACTTGAAGGTTTGTATGAGATAATTGACTGTAAATGAGAAACTTATGTTTTCTTGAAAATAATTGTTATTTGTGGATCGGGTCGAGCGCCTCGGTAGTAAATAGATGCATATATGGTTTGCATCGTTCGACCCTCCGACAATGCCCAATTTAATATTATGTTGGACCGGACCGTACGACTTCGGCATAATTGCGCATGTTAATTATTTGGAACTCTTCGTGATTTATACTGCTTAAACGCCTTGAAATGTAAGTCGTTAAAGGATATGACTGAAATTAAAATTTTAATTATGAAAGAAGAACTTATCTCTTCCTGTTATTTAACTGTCAGTATTATTCATGATATTCAGACTTGGCATAATACTTTAATTACATTATTATTGGCCCTAATAAGTGTCAAGTCGCCCCCTCGTCACTACTTCTTCGAGGTTAGGCGGGATATTTACTGGGTACATATTGTTTATGTACTCATATTATGCTTTTGTACTTAATTGTATAGGATCTTAGGTTGGTGCATCTAGTTACCCGTTCGACGCACATACCTAATCTTGGACCGAGACTTCACGGTGAGCTGCCCTTTTCTGAGCCGTTCAGCAGCATGCCGGAGTTTCTCTTTTATTTTTATCTGTCTATTATGTTTTAGAGAGTAGGATGATCATATTTTTTATATTCTACTAGTTTCCCACATATTTGTGACACCCATCTGTCACGACCCCAAATTCCCTCTGTAGGATGTCGTGATGGCACATAATCTCTAAGACTAGGTAAGCCTATCAATGCAGAATAATAATAAATATCTGAAATAAATAAACTACAATTCAAACAATTTCAACTCCCAAAATCCGGTAGAAATAAGTCACAAGTTTTTAAGAATTTATTCTCTATGTCTCTATACATCAGAGTCTATAGCAAATAAGGAAGACAACATAGTAATATAAAAGGGGACTCCGGAGTCTACGAACGCTGGCAGGTATATCTCGAAGTCTCCTCGTACAGCCAGTTTACTGATGCGTGGTCTGATAAGATGTACCTGGATCTGCATAAAAAGATGTGCAGAAGCGTAGTATGAGTACCCCACAGCGGTACCCAGTAAGTGCCAAGCCTAACCTCGGTAGAGTAGTGACGAGGTCAGGTCAGGCCCTACTGGAGAATAAATAATGGCATGGTAAAATGTTTAAACAATATTATAAGATAAAATGACAATGAAAATAAATCAAGTAGTATGTCACATTTAATTACATCAAATAATGGCAA
>AWOL01S0018438.1:22606-36235 GCA_000715115.1 Nicotiana otophora
GGGGTGTGGGGAATTAGCGGGGATGGGGAAGGTTGAAAAAGTATTTTGGAAAATATTTTCTTTTCTCTCGATAGAAAAAATATTTTCTCCAATTGGAGGCGGCAAGAGAGGTGTTAGGGGTCTCGAAGGGTTTCTCTAGTGGCCACAAAGGGGGCTGGTTGTGGAACGGATAGGTTCAAGGGAAAGTGGGCATAGATGAGGGGGAGAAGAGGGCTAATAGGGAGGGGTATTAGAAGGCTAGGAAGGAGGCAAAGTTAGCGGTTATTGCGGTTAAGACCGCGACGTTTGGTCGTTTATATGAAGAAATTGGGGATAAAGGCGGGGACAAGAAGTTGTACAGGCTGGCGAAGATGAGAGAGAGGAAGGCCCGTGATCTAGAACAAGTGAGGTGCATAAAAGACGAGGAGGGTAGAGTTTTTTTGTTGGAGGGGGCACAAATTACGCAGAGATGGTAGTTTTACTTCCATAAACTCTTGAATAAAGAGGGAGATAGGAGCATTGTGCTGGGTGAGTTGGAGTACTCAGAGCGACATCGAGATTTTGGGTACTGTAGACGCATAAGAGTGAGGGAGGTTGAAGAGGCTATATGCAGGATGAGTAGGGTTAGAGTGACTGGGCCAGACGAGATTCCTGTGGAATTCTAGAAGAGCGTGGGTAAGGCGGGCTTGGAATGACTCTCTAGGTTGTTTAATGTCATTTTTACGACGAAGAAGATGCCTAAAGAGTGGAGGTGGAGTACGATAATTCCGTTGTACAAGAAGAAGGGGGATATCCAAAACTGCAACAACTATAGGGGTATCAAGTTGTTAAGCATACAACGAAAGTTTGTGAGAAGGTGATAGAAGAGAGGATGATGAGTGTGTCCATTTTCGAGAACCAGTTTGTTTTCATGCCGGGATGGTCGACTACGGAAGCCATTCACCTTGTGAGGAGATTGGTGGAGTATAGGGCGATGAAGAAAGACTTGCATATGGTATTCATTGACTTAGAGAAAGCTTATGATAAAGTCCCAAGAGAGGTTCTATGGAGATATTTGGAGGTTAAAGGAGTGCCTGTAGCGTATATTAAAGTGATCCAAGACATGTATGATGGAGCTAAGACACGGGTAAGGATAGCAGGAGGAGACTGTGAATACTTCCCGGTTGAGATGGGGTTGTATTAGGGATCAACGCTTAGCCCGTTTTTATTTTCCTTGGCAAATGACGCATTGATGCGATACATTCAAGGGGAGGTGCCTGATACATGCTATTTGCAGATGACATAGTCCTGATTGATGAGATGCGACGTGGTGTTACTGAGAGGCTAGAGGTCTGGAGACATACCTTTGAGTCTAAAGATTTTAAGTTGAGGAAGACCAAGACAGAATACTTGGAATGCAAGTTCAACGGTGTTACCCAGGAAGCGAACATGGACGTGAGGCTTGATACGTAAGTCATTCCCAGGAGAGAGAGTTTCAAGTACCTTAGGTCCATAATTCAGAATAATGGGGAGATTGTCACACATCGTATTGGAGCAGGGTGGATGAAGTGGTGGCTCGCTTCCAGTGTCTTGTGCGATAAGAATGTGTCGTTGAGACTTAAAGGTGAGTTCTACAAGGTAGTGTTTAGACCGACTATGTTGTATGGGGCAGAGTGCTGGCCAGTCAAGAACTTCTATGTCCAATAGATGAAAGTAGCTGAAATGAGGATGTTGAGATGGATGTGTGGACATACTAAGTTAAGATAGAATTAGGAATGAAGTTATTCCGAACAAGGTGAGAGTGGCCCCTGTGGAAGAAAAGATGTGAGAGGCGAGGCTAAGATTGTTCGGCCATGTTAAAAGGAGAATCATAGATGCCCCTGTCGGGAGATGTGAGAGGTTGGCCTTGGGGGGTAAGAGGAAGGGTAGAGGTAGGCCAAAGAAGTCTTGGGGAGAGGTGATCATACGGAATATGACACAACTTGAGCTAACCGAGAACATGACCCTTGATAGGAGGGTGTGGAGGTTGAGGATTAGGGTAGAAGGTTAGTAGCTAATTGAGCGTTTCCCTTTGTCTTCCTTCGTTCAATAGTATTAGTGTTAGTATGGTACCCCCTTTTATCCTTAGTTTGCTATTACCGCATATCTTGTGTTGTTATTACTTGCCATCGGTACTCTCTTAGTTTGTTATCACTTCATATCTTGTACTGTTATTACTTGCTATCAGTACTTCTTTCATATTCTCTTTTGCTATCTTGGATTTAGTTATCTAAATTTCTTGGCTTGCTATTACTTGTTATCAGTGCTTCTTCTATCTTTTCTTTAGCCGAGGGTATATCGAAAACAGTCACTCTGCCCTTCCAGGTAGGGATAAGGCTGCGTACATCCTACTCTTCCCAGACCTCACTTGTGGGATTACACTGGGTTGTTGTTGTTGTTGTTGTTGTTGTTGGAGGAAAATGAATTCATGAGAAAATGTTTTCCAAAACATTTAAGCCAACCAAACATGGAAAAATTGGAAAACATTTTCCGGAAAATATTTTCCTTCGTACCAAACACGCCTTTAGTGTCTATCTCTTTGCTTTAAGTTCAAATGTATCTCTTTGTCAACTTTTTGGTGTAGGATGGAGAATACTTATGATTCTGGTAACATGAGAGAGTTTCTCAGCTCCTTGCAGAATCATAAAGGAGTTTGAGCTTTCTGTAATCCCTATACTATACATATACATCACTAACTTAGTGCTGATTTTATTAATAAAAATTTTCTTTAATGATCTAAAACCTGTACTATGCTCAGCTTGTAATTGGGTTGTACATACCAACCAGCACTTTCTTTATGCTGGTTTTCTGACATAATGCTACTCTTTCTATTACTTATTAAAAAAAGGGCTTGAAGAAAGTAGAGTATAAAATCACTCACAAACAGCAAATCGAACATTTGCTTCACAAAATAATTTACAATTAAGATTGAGCTAGCACTTTGAAAGTGTTCCTTGAACCGAGCTCTAGCTGCACGATGGGGTCATACAAGCTCAGTTCAAATGTTATATGAGCAAAGTTGCAACACCCAGCACTTTGCATGATTATAATCATTTAAACCCCTATGACTAATTATCATAGTGATTCAAATATGTTACAAATGTTATTATGGAGGTAGAATGTGTTGATCAGACCTCTTGCTTCTTGGCTAAAAATAAAAAGATGTAATATCATGTGTTATTAAGCCTTACCCTAAAAATTGAGTAACAATTAAACTTATATTGCGGTTTTAAGGATATGTGATTTAGACCAGCACCAATTGATAAACAATGAATTAAATAGATAACTTGGACGATAAAATAAATCAAACCGGTCTGCAAGCGATGCCTCGATCTCGATTCGAAGTAGTCTCGAGGTTAATTAATAAGAACAGTATATGATAGAACAAACAACGATGAATAGTGATGAACAAAGAAAACAACGTACAACGTGTATATATATACATATATATATATGTATGTATTCTTATCAGTGAATAATGTGTGCTTACAAGTGAATGGGATACCTCTTTATATAATAGAGGAATTCTAAATAAGGTACAACTCTAATAACGGAAGTAGATCCCATGATTGGCGTTAATAACCGCTTTGATTTGATATGTTCTGGGATTTTCGCCCTGACTTTCGACCGGTCACCGATATTTCGCCATTCCGTTATTACGCCTCATTCGAAGTCAATCATGCTCGATCTCGATTACTGCTGGCCTCGATCACAATGGACACTTCGATCTCTAGGTGTGATGCTCTATCTTTGAGCTCGAGCCCGATTTATGATAAGGTTACCCTCGAGGCAACTCCCCTGCTAACGAAATCAGGTATGCCCAATTTCGATCGTATACAGATAGTCCCCTCGTTTTTTGGAGTGTAACGAGAAGAAACGAATTTGAGACTTCGATCAATTATGACGTCAACATCGTGACGTAAACGACAGAAGCGATAGAAGCGTCGTGTCTGCACAGTTCCCAAGGTTATTAATTAACGCCAGTTGACGGTCGGCCCACAAGTGTTTTTAAACCGTCAAAGTGGCTATTATAAATAGACCACCTTCATAATCTTTTCAAACTTTACTTTCAAACTTTTTCTAATCTTCAAAAGCTCTTCTATTCTCTTCAAGTCCACCAACTTTGTCGGTTTCCGTTCGCCAATCTCTTATTAAAACGCAAGTTTCGCCTTTTCCTTCTTTAAACCTCATATAGCAATGGCAAAAACATTAAAGACCGTTCCTCAAGAGGAAAATGCCTCATTATCGCGGCCGACCGGTGACAAAACACTGGTGGAGCCACGTATCGAAGAGTGCATCCCCGGGCCATGTGAACTTACTTCCGACTTTAAAGTCGAAAAACCCTCTTCGGTTCCTGGCCGATGCGAGCCCATGTCTAGATACATCTGTTCGATATCCGAAGGCGATCTCGAGCATGTGAAAAAGGACTGCCACTCGGAGAATAAAGAGGTAGTGATTCCTACCCCCGAAGAGGACATCACCATTCATGTGAAAGGGTTCTTAAGTGTGTATACTTACCCTTTCACACTGGGTTCCGTCGATCCCATCATAATCGACTTCTGCTGCCAATACCGGGTAACCCTAGGCCAGATCTACCCCTCTTTTTGGCGTATTGTCATCTTGCTCAAATTCTTCTCGATCAAGATCGAAGGGATGTATTTCACCCTCGATCATCTCATTAGCTATACATCCCCCGTCTTTATCGGGGCGGACTGATAAGGCTTCAGCGTCGGGCCACGAAGGTGCTATTCTCGAGCATAGACGAAGACAAGGATCGAGGATGGATGTGCCGGTTTATCCGAGTCAGGACCTCTAATTTAATCCCCACCGAGAAGATGCCATTCCCCGAAGAATGGAACATGAAGCGTAAGTAGAACTTCACCGATATCGTTCGGTCACTTGTTATATTTCCTTTACCTATTTTCATCTATATTCTTCTTTATGGTGCAGCTTCCCCCTGGTTTTCTGATGCGGTCCCGGACCTTGCAGGTTGGGTTCGACAACTGGTTTCGACCTGTTCGTATGCTGAGCGCTCGTGGCGTGACTTGGCCAAGGGTCGATGGGAGGCAAAAAATCATGGTAAGTTCTCCTGTCTGAGTTTGATGCTTTCCTGTGAAATACTTCCTTTTAACTTGATTTCTTCTCATGCAGGTCTTGGAGATAGTGTCGTTATGAGGCTGCCTCCCCTCGGGGAAGATGAGGTCCTGAAGCCGACCAAAGATAAGAAAAGGAGAAGGGCCTCACCACCAGATACCCCGAAGCCCAAGAAAAACAGGGTTCAAAAGTCGAAGATTGATCTCGCCGTTCTGCCTGCCGATGTAGTCCAAACGCTATGAGATGAAGATGAGGAGGGAGAAGATGCTGACTGCCTGCTGGTGGCTCAGAAGAGGGGAGGCATCGAAGTTTTGAGAACTGTTGAGTCGGTGACGGCCGAGGAGGTTCATCCGCTGACCGAGGTGATCTCGGAGGAAGGTCCAAGCAGAATCCCTGAGTCATCGGGTGTTGATGAAGCCTCCTGCCGCGATGAGCAACCGGCGGGTGTGCCCGAAGGGTCTAGTTCTGAGGCCCTTCAAAGAGAAGAGAATGACCCGAGTGACTTGCTCGGGGCAATTAACATTGATGATTTGCCGCCAGGCCCCACGTTCTTTGAGGGGCAGTTTCGGGATGCCCGGTCGATGGGGACCCCTGATGTGGGGATGTCCCCGAAAAGGGGATGACATATTTTGTGGCTGCTTCGCGGGGGTCGATGATGCTCCCGACCTGGACGCATCACTCATTTTTGATGAGGCTCAACGGCTTCTGAACCAGGTGAGTTTTAGCCCATGTTACCATGATTTGTTCTTATTTCTCTAAGTCTGATTCCTTTCCTTACTGTACACGCTACGACGCTCCATCGAGAAGCGTCCTCCAAATACCGAGCTGAGCTGGCCCGATGCGAGGCCGATCTCAAAAAGCTTACGGAGGAGAGAAATGCTCTCAAACTCCTCTATGTGCACAAAAAAGAGAATATCATGAGTATTCGAGCCGAGCTGACAAGAGCTCATCAAGATCAGACCGAGCTTATTGAACGGGTAATGTAAATTTTTGGGAGCATGTTATATATCAGCTCGATATTGGCGACTAACACTCTAACACTTTGATCCTGCAGGTTCAGCAGAAGGCCGAATTGGTTGAGCAGCTTCGTGATGAGGCCAAGATGAAAGAGGCAGAGACTTTGGGGTGGAAGCAGACCATGGACCGTCTCGCCTCGGAGAAAGATGCGCTTCGGGCCCAACTGTCTTCGGTTGAGCGTCAACTCCAAAGTGTGAAGGTGGATAACTTGGCCCGAGCCCAGAAGGTCGAAGAGCTCGAGACTCGGTTGGCCGCTGAACTTGCAAGGGCCACATCCGAGGTAGAGGCGCTCGTGGCCTCCTACCGAGCCGACGCTAAAGCCGCTAACACTCGGGCAAAGGAAATTTCTGACGCTGCTGAGGTTAGATTGTCCCGTGTTGCCGAGCATGCTAGGCGCCAGTCTCGAAGAGAAACTCTTGAGGAAGTACATGCTCGTGGCTTCGACCTCACAACTGATATCGAGAATGCGAAGGTTTTGGAGGACGAGGCTGAGGCTTTGCTTTCCGATGATGAAGACTCTACGACTGGATCCGAGAGCGGAGGAGATGAAGATGATGCTTCCGAAGATGCGGCTCCCGAGGCGGACTAAGCACTTAGGATTATTTCTTCTTTTGTTTTTTTGTGTAAGACCCTGTGTGGTCTTTGTAAATACTTTGCATATATGAAAGATTCCTTTTCTTTCCATTTCGTCTCCGATGTTTGATTTATGATAAATTCTGTTTTGCTTTTGCCTTGTGAAGACTTTATTGCAATCGGTTGCTGTAGCCTCTATAATCGAGTGAGCGATAACTCGAACTTAGAGTAGAACAAACCCTTAGGTTCTTTAGTTAAGCGAGGGCGAGTCCCCGAGCTCAGCAATATATTCGGGGTTTTGATCTCGGACGGCTTGATCAGAGCCGTAATTGTACTGTTTAAAAAAGCCGAGTTCGAGTAAGTTTCGAACTCACAGTAATAGACCCCTTAAGGTTTTATATCAAATAATGATGAATTCTCGAGCTATATTCAAGTCAATTTTATTTGAGCTTGGAATAGTGGAACCCTTATGTCCGAATTGAGTGAGAACAAAATCTCGAACTCTCAAGTGTATTGGCCCTTAGGCTCTTTAGATTGGGCCGATATGGCCTCTAAAAGCTGGCTATTTTTTTCCTTTTTCGGCTTAGAAGACTTAGTAAAACATTTCCTTATGCCTTAACACGTATTCTTCACCCATTGGGTTTTTTGAGGGTTCGATGTCGATTGAAACCCGTTTGTTTTTTGTGCCTTAACACGTTTATGTTAAGATAATTTGATACCTCTTAAGGTTTTTCGAGAGCTGATTTTATCGAAACCCTTTTGATTACTTGCCGAGGGTAGCCCTTTTTTAACCGGTTTTTCAAAGAATTCGAAGGCCTGTTTTTATTGCGGGATTCGGACGTCTCCGAGCCGCCTTAATTTGGCTGTAGCCTTTGGGTATGCCTCTTGGGCTTATTTCCTAATAACACTTCGAACTTGTTTGAAGTGTTAGTCCTCGAGAATGATGGCCTTGGCCTATAGATCGAGAGGTGCCTCTTTGAGATCTTATGAATTAGAAATTAGATTACTCGAATTTGTCGATCGTCTACGGCAGTCCCCGAGTGTACGAGGTATATTTGCACTTGGACCTTGAGCCATTTCTCACAAAAGCATAAGTATGGAGCTTGTATAATAGAAATTTTTCTTCGAGACACAAGATGTTTAATATAAAAAGAATGCTTCTTTGTATAATTTATACATGCGTACATGTTTCGCTATCGGGGCTCGACCAATCTATACGGACACGATTCATTCGACCGTTTGGCCCATTACAAAGTGTCTCTATTGATACCCTTTGACACGAAGTATTTTCCTCAAAAATGTAACATCCGTGGGTGATGCCCCCCAGTATTCGAGGTTGATTGTAAATAAGCCTTGGATACTGTTGAATTGTCCTCAGGTAGCATATAATTGTTGCCTCGTTAAAAACCTCGCCGGAAAAACCCACTTGGGACAAAAACCGATCTAAGAAAAAAAGAGTGTAACGCGTGCTTTAAAACCTGAGGTCTCGATATCTTCGATCGATCATCTGCAGTGAGTTAGTGTCGAATATATAAATAAAAAAAGGGAATAAAGTCATACCTTAGCAATAATACCGTTTGAGAAGCTATATGTTCCAATTATTTGGCTGTTGTTTGCCGTCCATCGCGCCGAGCTTATAAGATCTCTTTCCGACGATATCGAGGACTTGATAGGGTCCTTCCCAATTTGGGCCGAGCTTCCCTTCATTAGGATCTTGAGTGTTGATGGTGACTTTCCTCAGGACTAAGTCCCCGACTCTGAAGTGGCGGAGGTTGGTAACATCTTTCGATTCGTTGCTTTTGTGCAGCCATTCGAACGAGTGCGGCTTCTCATTTTTCATCTAATAATTCGAGTCTAGTATTCATAGGCTCGTGATTTGACTCTTCTGTTGTATGTCGAAATCTGGCGTTGGGTTCCTCGACTTCGACTGGAATCAAGGCTTTGGATCCATATACTAAGGAGAACGGGGTTGCCCCCGTACTGGACTTTGATGTTGTTCGATATGCCCAGAGAACTTCGGGTAGAATTTCTCTCCATTTTCCCTTAGCGTCGTTCAACCTTTTCTTTAGGTTTTGAATAATAGTCTTGTTCGTCGATTCGGCCTGTCCGTTCCCACTAGGGTGATATGGTGTTGATAACATCCTTTTTATTTTGTGGTCTTCGAGGAATTTCGTCACTTTGCTGCCGATAAATTATTTTCTATTGTCACACACTATTTCGGCGGGTATCCCAAATCGACATATGATATGATCCCAGATGAAGTCTATGACCTCTTTCTCTCACTTTCTCGAACGCCCGTGCTTCAACCCATTTAGAGAAATAGTTAGTCATAAATAAAATGAACTTGGCTTTACCTGGGGCCGATGGCAGAGGGCCGACGATATCCATTCCCCATTTTATGAACAACCATGAGGATAAGACTGAATGAAGTTGTTCTCCGGGCTGATGGATCATCGGTGCAAACCTTTGACATTTATCACATTTTCGAACAAACTCCTTAGTATTTTTTTCCCTGCTATCCCAGTAGTATCCTGCTCTAATGATTTTGTGAATCAGTGATTCAGCACCGGAGTGGTTCCCACAAGTGCCTTCATGGACTTCTCGTAGAACATAATCGGTATCCCCTGGTCCTAAGCACACTGCCAATGGTCCATCGAATGTCCTTCTGTATAATGTTCCATCTTCAGCCAATGTGAATCGAGCAGCTTTGGTTCGTAGGGCCCTCGAGTCTTTAGGAACGGTGAGAGTTTTCCGTTCTTCAAGTATTCAATATATTTATTCCTCCAATCCCAGGTTAAGCTTGTAGGGTTTATCTCGGCATGACCTTCCTCGATCACAGATCTCAAGAGTTGAACGACTGTCCCCGAGCTGATCTCATCTTCTTCGACCGATGACCCTAGATTTGCAAGTGCATCGGCCTCACTGTTTTGTGCTCGAGGTACATGCTATAAAGTCCATTCCTTGAAACGGTGCAAGGTTACCTGCAACTTGTCCAAATACCTTTCCATTCTATCCTCTCGAACTTCAAAGGTTTTGTTTACTTGGTTCACTACCAGTAAAGAGTCGCACTTGGCTTCAATGACTTTTGCTCCTAAGCTTTTAGCTAGCTCGAGACCTGCAATCATGGCCTCGTACTCGGCCTCATTGTTAGTCAACTTAGAAGTTTTGATAGATTGCCTAATAATGCTACCTGTGGGCGGCTTCAAAACGATGTCTAGTCCGGACCCTTTCACATTCGAAGCACCGTCTGTGAAAAGGGTCCATACCCCCGATGATGTACCCGATTTTAACAAGAGTTCTTTTTCGACTTCGGGTACAAGGGTTGGCGTGAAGTTGGCCACGAAGTCCGCTAAAATTTGAGACTTGATGGCCGTCCGAGGTTGATATTCGATATCGTACCCACTGAGTGCGACTGCCCATTTGGCCAATCGGCCCGATAGTTCGGGCTTGTGCAAAATATTATGAAGTGGGTAAGTGGTTAATACGTATATAGGGTGACATTGAAAGTATGGTCTTAACTTTCTAGAGGCGCTTATTAGTGCAAGTGCCAATTTCTCTATGTGTGGATATCTAGTTTCTGCTTCTCCTAGAATTCGACTTACATAATAAACGGGAAATTACGTACCTTGCTCTTCTCGAACTAGGACATCACTTACCGCGATTTTCGATACTGCCAAGTACAAGTAAAGTTTCTCATCTGCCTTTGGAGTAAGAAGCAGTGGTGGGCTCGATAGGTATCGCTTTAATTCCTCTAATGCCTGTTGACATCCCGGGGTCCAGGCAAAATCGTTCTTCTTTTTTAGCAGAGAGAAAAATCTGTGGCTTCCATCCGACTACCTCGAAATGAATCGGCCTAAGGTAGCTATCCGTCCAGTTAGCCTCTGCACGGCTTTTACACTGTCCACGACAGTGATGTCTTCGATGGCCTTGATTTTATCGGGGTTGATCTCGATCCCCCGATTCGATACCATGAAGCCAAGGAACTTGCCCGAACCAACCCCGAAGGCACATTTCTCGGGGTTGAGCTTCATCTTGTATTTCCTTAAAATCTCGAACGTTTCCTGCAAATGAGCCAAATGGTCCTCTGCGCGCAGGGACTTAACTAGCATGTCATCAATATAAACTTTCATTGATTTACCTATTTGTTCTTCGAACATCTCATTTACTAGGCGTTGGTAAGTAGCTCCTGCATTTTTTAGCCCGAAGGGTATTACATTATAACAATATGTTCCATACTTGGTGATAAATGAAGCGTTTTCTCGGTCCTCCGGGTTCATTTGGATTTGATTGTACCCGGAATAGGCATCGAGAAAAGTAAGGATCTCGGGGACGACCGTGGCATCGATCATGCGATCGATGTTAGGAAGTGGAAAAGAATATTTGGGGCACGCCTTGTTTAAATCCTTATAATCTACACACATTCTAAGTTTGTTCCCCTTTTTAGGGACTACAACTATATTGGCTAACCATTCTGGATATTTCACTTCCCGAATGGATCCTATTTTGAGAAGTTTGGTTACCTCGTCCTTTATGAATGTGTGCTTTACCTCGGACTGGGGTCTTCTCTTTTGCTTCGCCGGTTTGAACCTAGGGTCCAGGCTTAGCCGATGCGTCGTTATCTCCGGTAGGATCCCTATCATGTCTAAATGGGACCAAGCAAAATAATCTATGTTATCAATAAGAAATTGAATAAGCTTTTTCCTGAGTTCGGGGGTTAACCCCGTTCCCAGGTATACCTTTCGTTCGGGTAGGTACTCGATCAATATAACCTGTTCCAGCTCTTAGACCGTTGATTTGGTGGCGTCGGAATCTTTGGGAACAATAAAAGTTCGAGGGGTCAGAAAATCCTCCTCTTCTTCTTCTATCTCCTGCTTCCCTGATTCGGTCGAGGCTGGTGGTTGTGATTGCTATTTGACTTCATGTTTACCTTTGATGCTCGACCTTTCTGAGGTTAATAGTCTATATCGGCGTTACCTCATCGACCACAAATATTTCCTTTGCAGCATGCTGCTCCTCGTATACTATTTTTACACCGACCGACATCGGGAATTTCATCATTTGGTGAAGAGTCGAAGGGACTGCCCTCATATTGTGGATCTAAGGCCTTCCGAGTAGGGCATTGTACCTCATGTCTTCCTGGATTACGTGGAACTTGGTATCTTGAATGGTTCCAGCTACGTTCACCGGTAGAATAATCTCCCCTATAGTTATTTCACTGGCCATATTGAAGTCGTTTAAGACCCGAGCTGCGGGCACGATTTGATTTAGTAGGCCGAGCTGCTCCACAACCCTCGATCGGATGATATTCACCGAGCTACCTGGATCTACTAAAACATGCTTAACTTGAACTTTATTTAATAAGAGAGAAATTAACAGAGCGTCGTTGTGGGGCTGAGAAATGCCTTCTGCTTCTTCGTCATTGAATGATAAAGTGCCTTCGGGCACATAATCTCGGGTTCATTTTTCCCTAGTGATTGATACCTTAGTGCGTTTGAATATGGGTCCCTGTGGGATGTCGACCCCACCGACGATCATATGAATGACATATTGGGGTTCCTCCTGTTCATTTTTCCTATTGGCGTCCCTTTCTCTAAAATGATTCTTAGCTCGATCGCTGAGGAATTCTCGAAGATGGCCCTCATTGAATAGAAGGGCTACCTCCTCCCTTAATTGCCTGCAATCCTCAGTCTTGTGACCATGCGTTCTATGATACTTGCACATAAAATTTGGGTTTCTTTGGGAAGGATCGGTTTGTATGGGTCTGGGACACCTAGTATCTTTGATCCTTCCGATTACCGATACAATGCCCGATGCATCGATGCTAAAGTTATATTCCGATAACCGAGGTGCCTCTGTGGGATCGGCATACTTGTCAAAACCACTCTTGCTCATAAGTCCCCGAGAATTCTGTCTCCGGTCACTCTTTCGATAGTTCTGGGCGGAATTACGTCCTGAACCATTGTTCCTTCGATCTGCGGTATATGGTTGATACCGGTCTCTGTTCGATCTTGGCTCCCTGTCAACGTGCCTTTGGTTTTTAACTGCCGACCTGTTTAGATTTACTGAACCGGAAGGGGCTCCTAATTGGTCGTCCTCGACCCTAATCTTCGATTGATATCGATTGTGCACATCTGCTCAAGTTACAGCTAGATACTTGATCAAATTTTGTTTCAACTGACGTGATGCTATCGAACTCCGCTCGTTCAATCCTTGGGTGAAAGCTTGAACTGCCCAATCATCTGTGACCGGTGGCAACTTTATGCATTCCATTTGAAATCGGAACACGAACTCCCTCAGTATTTCATTATCCCTTTGTCTTACCTTGAAAAGGTCTGATTTCCTTACGACCTTTATGACTCCGGCGTGTGCCTTTATGAAAGAATCTGCTAACATGGCAAATGAGTCAATGAAATTTGGTGGCAGGTTGTGATACCAAATCATTGCTCCCTTCGAAAGGGTTTTTCCGATTTTTTTCAATAGCACAGGTTCGATTTCATCATCTTCTAAATCATTACCTTTGATGGCGCATGTATATGAAGTAATATGCTCGTTGGGATCGGTGGTCCCATCATATTTGAGTATGTCTGGCATACGAAACTTCTTTGGAATAAACTTCGGAGCCGCACTTGGAGGAAACGACTTTTGTACAAACTTCTTCGAATCCATCCCTTTCAAGATTAGCGGTGCCCCCGGTATCTGG
Source organism: Nicotiana otophora (assembly GCA_000715115.1). Lineage (NCBI taxonomy): Eukaryota > Viridiplantae > Streptophyta > Magnoliopsida > Solanales > Solanaceae > Nicotiana > Nicotiana otophora. The sequence goes on from AWOL01S0018438.1 coordinate 35,988, forward strand.
TCAATTCGAGAGTTATATGTCTCCACTTTTTTATCGTTGACTTCGATTTTCTTTTCCCCTGATTTAATTCTTTTGGTGAGCTCCTCGAACATTTTCATTACCGCAGGATCAATCCCCGTTTCGTTACCATTCGACCTTTCCGGTACTGGCTCGGTACGGCGAGAATTTCCGGCTCGACCCTATTTGGAGCCCTATGTTGATTTTGTAACTGAGCAATAGCGGCTTGCTGAGCCTGAAGCATCTCGAAT
>AWOL01S0018441.1:6809-20815 GCA_000715115.1 Nicotiana otophora
AAAAAAAGGACGTTAGTATTGTCGAATAGTACTAGTATATATGACTAAACTCCCTCTCATAATAATGAACAGTAATTGCAAGTTAGGGCAATCATGATATCAGTTAAAGCCTTAAGCAGTTACCAAATATTAAATTAGGAATGAGATAAGTTTTCAAGTAAATTTCAACATTTTAAGTTGGGAGACATTTTGTACCGATATACAACTGTTCACAGTTTTGATTACAATTTTCAATATAGTCACCATCATATATGCGGCATGGCATCTGATCACGACCCGATCGGCTAGGCTGTCTTATGTGAGACATCATCCTTTTCTATCAATCACCCCGTTTCATATTTCTTGCAGATCTATTCATTTTATTGGCACTAGTGGTCACAATTGTATTATTTCTCTTGGCACGTTGGCCATGTTTCATATTTCACATTGCGCATTACATATTTCGTATTTCATGCACACCTTTTTACTTTCAACCATTATCATGGACTTGACAATAACAAGGCATTTCTATTAAAGACAAAAAGCACACATATGAGCAAATATGAGTCTTAGGCGCATTATGGTTTCTTACATAATTTTCATTAGCTTTCACTTGAAATACCACTTAAAGTCAAGGCATTTAGATAAGCAAGCCATACTTTGAACACATTCTCAAATAGTAGCACAATATAACAAGAGCATTGAATTACATATTGATCACGGATGTCTTTTGCCACCAGCTTATCAAGGTTAATCGATTCACAATGAGCAACTTGGGACATAAATGGATATTGTGGGGTTCAATTTTAAGAGAAGCGTTTAGACAACATACCTTACTTGAGCTTCTTTAGACAATAAAATGTTCTGTAATTCTTAGCAACTTTAATCTATTTTAGAAATGTAACAAATTGAATCATGATTAGGAAGATGATCATGGTTCTAGCTGATTCGAGCATTTTATCAAACACTAGGTGCATATTAAGGTTTTAATGTCCTTTTATGGAGGATTCCATCATCCCACAACCCATTCTTTTTCATTTTAGGTCAACAATCTCCCTAGACCCCTTGATAACAGATGCGTGCAATAAACAAATCCCATAACCATGAATTATCTTACTAATTGCCCATTTCTTGTTAAATTTCGAAATTAAGGGTTAGGGTGTAGGATCTTACCTCGAGGATGAAGCCCTAGTATGATTTCATTATTAATCTTCCAAGATTTGAGTAAGAATTGGTGGATGAAGCTTAGGAACTCCTTTTCTCACTCTATGACACTCCCTTTCTCTAGAAATATATGTTTCCCCCTTTAAAATGATCCCCAAGGGTGTTTTATTAGAATGGGGTCAGGTTCAAATTTTGAAAAATATGAGCCCCGACACAGGTTTGCGGTCGCATATGCGACCGCATAATGCTTCTGCGGTCCGCGAAATGGCCCTCCAGAACTGGGTCCTACTGCCTGGGTATGTGGCTATTTTGCAGCCCGCAGACCCGTTCTGCGGTCGTATAATATGTCGCAGAACTTTCCTCCAAAATTTCTCCATGTTCTGCGATAGATGTACGGCCCGCGAAATCATTTTGTTGTCATATAATTGGCTGCAAAATGACATCAAAAGTTGCCCAATTGACTGCCTCACTCTGCGGCCATTTTGTGGCCCGTAGAGTGATTTTGCAGCCGCATAGTGGGCTGCAGAAATACCTTTTTCTGCAAACATTTTCCTTCAACTCCCCAGTGTACTGTTCAACTCAAAAAGTCCTTATCGCAGCTATCATTAACACATACGCCTACCTCGGCACTATGAAAACCTGGGTTTTATTCAAAGTTTTTATGGGGCCTTACAAATACAATGGTTTGTGGGCTTTTGGATGGCGTGGTTCGTGCTAGGATCTCATATGGTGATCTTTGGTTTAGGATCATAGTGTACCGGCAAGGAGAAATGTTAACTTGAATGTAAGTTAAGGAGGATTTGAAGAAATTGGTGAGCTTGGTAGTGTAGGGTCAGCATAGTAATAATAATAATTGGTTCCTTTGGTGTGGTGATGCTTTATCGGTGTTTTGTGTCAATAAACTTGGGTTTGACGGCTTACGCGACTTGGTTAAGTTGGGAAAATTCAGTTCTGATTGCTTAGCTATGTGTGGACGGGTTTCGAATAGTTCATAATAGTGTCGAGAACAGCTTGGGCTGGATGTCTGCCAGCAGCATAAGGAACATGTTGTGTGTTATGATTTTCTCTTATATGGGGTCACGAGTTCTAGATAACATGAACAGTTTCAAATATTTAGAAGAATGCTAGCATTATCTGGTACCACCTAAGAAGGGAGAGCACTCCAAAAGGCGCATTGTGCTTTGACTTGCAGATGCCTGACATGTATTACATTAATGGGCCGATTGATTGAATACTGATGTTCAAATTAATCTATTTGGCAATAAGGAATGATGGAAGCATTTCTCGTGGAACGATTGTGTATGATGCATATGTCAGTAATTTGAATAATATAGCTGGGATAGGGAGATTATGGTATTCTAGGGATTTGAAGACGAAGAGGATTCTCATAGGCATGTGTTATAGATCGATTATTGTTCAAATTTCTATTGTTATATACCTATTTTTGGAGGATCAGAATTGATTTGGAGGACATTCGTGGGCCTAATGACAATGTGTATTCTACATCAGGTCGGATTTGTCAACCCAACATAGTTATTGTGGAGGGATGTGTTATCAATTAAAGTGGATCTTATTCGTGTTCTGATATGTTCCATGTGTTACTCTCATATGCTATGATGGGTTGTGATATGTTGATTACTTTTACCTGATGCGATTCTGTTGGGGGCCTTGTGGCGAAATTTGAGTGAGATGATTCTCGGGGTGTTGAATGGTTGATTGCGCTTTGGTTGTAGTCTTTCTATTTGTGGCATATTGTGCTATTCATTTTCCCATGGTTATGGTTATGCACTTCGTGTGTTTGTTGTTGATATGTATATGGTTGTTGATAGTGAGCATCACGGCTCGACGTATCCTATGTGTACAGGTATTTCAATTGGGTCACGCATCATATTAGAGTTATGTTGGGATATGATCCTTTGGGCTTAATTATTGTGTAGTATATATCCCTTGTGTTATGGATTCATTGTATTACGCTTCATGGTGGTATCTGTTGAGCTTGCGGGGTGGTTCACTCATTTGATTCTCTTCAATTATTGGTTACATCAAATTTGTCGCTTGTTTGGTGGACCTATTGCATGGTATGTGGCTCTAGGTAGGATTTGTCTAGCATATTGGTAGAGCATCTTGTATTGGATGAGATGAAGTTATTGGGCCTGAATTGAGTGCCATTAGATTTGATTAAGCTATGTTTGGAACTATAGTGTCTTTAATCAGCCTAGATTTTGGCTTTGGTTCTCTTCGGGCAAGAGAGCTGCATGACTGGTTGATGTGACGGGGGTTATGAGTTTCTGCGTGTTTCTTTCATAATTGGTTGTGTTCGAAGATTTGAAACAAGGTTTTTATTGATAGGATGTTAGATACCGGTACAATATTTGCTATTTGAATGACTATTGTGGTCGGAAGCTATGGCTATGTGTATCTAAGTTATGTGGAATATCATTTGAATACACTTGGGATATGGTTACGGATTGGTGCAGCTTAATACTGACTTATACATAATATACATGTGAGAATCGTGTCTCATAATTAATTTGGGAAGTTGGAGATTGGGTTGTAAGGGTTGTGAGCTAATGTTAAGGTAATGATCATCTTTTAGATTGTGTTGTCAGACTTATATAGATTGGGATGAAGTGAGATCACCCATGGGTATGGGCATGGTGAGTTTATACAGTGACTTGAGGGCTTTGGGACGATTCTCCGCACATTATAGTATCAATGCATGTTTAAGTAGGGGAGAATGTATTGACCCGACGAGTTGTTATGAGAAGCTGTATTCAGTTAGGTGGTTTGAGGTCATGCGTAGAAATGTATGGTGTATTATGACTTGTGTGTATCACTTGTTTTGGTTCCTCAGCAGTTCGTGATTGATTTGGAAGAATGATTCTCAACTAGGAAGCTTTAAGTTGGAAGAGTTGACCAAGCTTGCATTTTGTGTATTTGACCTCGGTATGGAGTTTTTATTATTCTAATAGAGCCATATGGTAATTTTGGACTTAGGCATATGCCCGAAATGTGATTCGGAGGTTTCTAGGCTGATTTGGTACTTTTGGCGAAAGTTGACAATTTGAAGGTTTAGAATTTTCCTAAGTTTCCTTGGTTTGACTTTATGTCTATCGGGATCAGATTTTGGTTTTGTGACTTTGTACGACTCCGTTTTTCATTTGGAACATGTCTGCAAAATTTGGTGTCATTCAGAGTTTGTTTAATAGGAATTAGACGTATGTTGTCTTTTTGTAATTGTTAAGTTTCATTGTAATTTTCATGTGTTCTATTGTCTAATTCATGGTTTTCGACGTTATTTTGGTATTTTGATCGAGCAAGTGAGTTCGTATGATGATTATGTACTTGTGCAAATGGTTGGAGTTGAGCCCTGAGGGCTCGAGTGACTTTTGAACGTGTCCCGGAGAGTTTAAGCGAGGTTAGGATTTTTGCAGGTGTTCTGTTCTCGCATTTGTGAGGAAATGGTCGCATTTGCGAATAGCGCATTTATGAGATCCTACTCGCTTTTGCGATGTTGCGCTAGGGGACCAACTTTTGCAACTTCGGAACTAATATCGCATTTGCGAACCCCGGATCGCATTTGTAATAGGGAGCTTGGACTGGAGCAGGCCACTTTTGCGATTGCTTTCATGCACTTGCGAGCCTGCTAGGTTTGCATTTGCCGACCAGTTGTCTCATTTGCGATAGACTCAGGGTGTAAGGCCCCGTAAAAGTTTTCATGAAAACCCGAATTTCGCGATGTCGCGGTTTGGACATTTTGGATTGAACAGTGCGCTGGGGAGTTAAAGGAAAATGTTGGGCAGAAGTAGGCATTTCTGTGGCCCGTTCAGCGACCGCAAAATGGCCGTAGAGTGAAGCAGCCTTTTGGGCCAATTTTGAGGTCAATTTCGCAGCCAATTATGCGACCACATAACCGTTTCACGGGCTGCACTTTGGTCACATAATCATCCTTAGAATTGTTTGGAGGGTGGTTTTGCGGTGCCTTATAAGACCACATAACAGGTCTTCGAGCCGCAAAGTGACCGCAGATCTGGTTAGTTGCTCTCCAGTTTTGGCACCCCAATTCCGCAGCCATTTCGCGGACCGCATAACTATTATGTGGTCGCATATGCAACCGCAGAACCTGTTCCAGAGCTTAATTTTTAAGTTTTTAAACCCGACCCTACTTCGTTAAAATAGACGTAAGGGGCCATTTTAAAGCAAAATCTGATACTTTAGAGTGGGAGAGAGAGTCCTAGAGGGAGAAAGTGATCTTCATCAAGTTACTCTTAAATTCTTGCATAACCCTTAAATGATTATCAAGAGAAGCACCCTAGGTCTTCATCCTAAGAGGTAAGGTTCTATCACCAAGGGCAATTAGTAAGGTAGTTCATGGGGATGGGAGTGCTTACCTTGCATGCATGTATTCATGAAGTATGTGGGAAGGTTGTGAGCTAAACCTGATAGAGAATGGGTTGGGGAAAGATGGAACCCTTCAAAAAAGGGGCTTAAAACATTGATACACACATAGTGTTTGATAAAATGCTCAAGTGAGCTAGAATCATGATCGTTTTCCAAATGTTTGGTTCAATTTTGCAATATTGCTAAACTATATTAAAGTAGCTAATGTTCCGGAACATCTTAGAGTTTTAAGAAGCTCAATTGAGGTATGTTGGCTAAACCCCCTCTTCTTAGAATTGAACCCCATGGTATTCATGAAATCGATGCATGTCCCAAATTGAACNGTGTAAGGCCCCGTAAAAGTTTTCATAAAAACCCGGATTTTGCGATGCCACGGTTTGGACTTTTTTGATTGAACAGTGCGCTAGGGAGTTGAAGGAAAATGTTGGGCAGAAGTAGGCATTTCTGCGGCCCGTTCTGCGACCGTAGAACCACTATGTGGACCGCAGAATGGCCGTAGAGTGAAGCAGCCTTTTGGGCCAATTTTGAGGTCAATTTCGCACCCAATTATGCGACCGCATAACCATTTTGCGGGCCGCACTTTGGTCTCATAATAATTATTAGAATATTTTGGAGGGTAGTTCTGCGGTGCCTTATAAGACCACAGAACAAGTCTTCGAGCCGCAAAGTGACCACAGATCTGGTTAGTTGCTCTCCAGTTTTGGCACCCCAATTCCGCAGCCATTTCGCGGACCGCATAACTATTATGTAGTCGCATATGCGACCGCAGAACCTATTCTAGAGCTTAATTTTTAGGTTTTAAAACCCGACCCTACTTCATTAGAATAGACGTAAGGGGCCATTTTAGAGCAAAATCTGATACTTTAGAGTGGGAGAGAGAGTCCTAGAGGGAGAAAGTGATCTACATCAAGTTACTCTTAAATTCTTGCATAAACCTTAAAAGATTATCAAGAGAAGCACCCTAGGTCTTCATCCTAAGAGGTAAGGTTCTATCACCAAACTCTTAATTTAGCAATGTAACTAGAATGGGCAATTAGTAAGGTAGTTCATGGGGATGGGAGTGCTTACCTTGCATGCATGTATTCATGAAGTATATGGGAAGGTTGTGAGCTAAACATGGTAGAGAATGGGCAGGGAAAGATGGAACCCTTCAAAAAAGGGCTTAAAACATTGATACACACATAGTGTTTGATAAAATGCTCAAGGGAGCTAGAATCATGATCGTTTTGCAAATGTTTGGTTCAATTTTGCAATATTGCTAAATTATATTGAAGTAGCTAATATTCCGGAGCATGTTAGAGTTTTAAGAAGCTCAATTGAGGTATGTTGGCTAAACCCCCTCTTCTTAGAATTGAACCCCATGGTATTCATGAAATTGATGCATGTCCCAAATTGAACGTCCTAGAAATTGCTATTCCAATGGTGGCAGTCTTTTGCTCAGTCTTCTGCCAGTGCACAGCCAGTAGGGCCCAGTCAGGAGGAAGGGAGTCGTTTCAGGCCCAACCAGGGAAGCAGGGAACCCCACTAGCAGGGCCGATTAGGAGGGAGATTCCCGCAGCAGTGGAGGCCCCCATGCCCCAGGTGTGGGAAGATGCACTCGGGGATCTACTACATGGACTTACCTATATGTTACGGGTGCGGATTGAGGGATCATATTCCGAGGGAGTGCCATTCATCCCGCCAGGGTGCGTGCAGGGGCACAACATAGCCATCTAGTTCTGCAACTGCTACATCTTCAGCACCCCCTCCACCTCGAGACACTCTGGCACCAACAGGGCGTGGTGCAGCTAGGGGTGGTGCACATAGTTCAGGAGGACCCAGCCATTTCTATGCTACGAGTGGTTGCCAGAGTGCATGGGCTTCTCCAGATGTTGCCACAGGTATATTGACTTTCCAAACTCATGTTGTATATGCTCTTAATTATCCCGGTTCCACCTTGTCCTATGTTACCCCTTATGTTGCTATGGAATTTGGGATAGAACCGGAACGACTTCATGAGCCATTCTTTGTATCTACTCTGGTTGGCGATTCTATTATTGTCGCGGTACATGGTCGGGATACCATGGCCGATCTCATTGAATTAGGATGGTCAATTTTGATGTAATTATAGGGATGGATTGGTTATATTCATGTTTGCTAAGCTCGACTGCCGAACAAGAACTGTGAGGTTTGAATTTCCTAATGAGCCAGTTGTTGAGTGGAAGGGGGATAATGTGATGCCAAAAGGTTGGTTTATTTCTTACCTTAAGGCCACAAACATGATCAACAGGGGGTGTATTTACCATTCAGTCCGAGTTACGGACACCATTGCTAAGGCAGCTACACTTGAATCTGTGCCAGTTGTGAATGAATTTCCAAAGGTCTTTCCTGATGAACTCCCTGGGATTCTGCCGGATAGGGAGATTGATTTTGGGATTGATGTGATGTTAAGCACGCAACCTATATCTATTCCTCCCTATAGGATGGCACCGCCAAAATTGAAGGAGCTAAAGGAGCAATTGAAGGATTTGTTAGAAAAGGGTTTCATCCGACCAAGTATATCACAATGGGGCACATCAGTCCTCTTTGTGAGGAAGAAATATGGATCACCGAGGATGTATGTTGACTATCGACAGCTCAACAAAGTCACAATAAAAAACAAATACCCACTACCAAGAATAGATGATTTGTTTGATCAGTTACAAGGTACTAGATACTTCTCCAAAATTGATTTACTATCCGAGTAACACCAATTGAAGATCAGGAAGCAGGATATTCTGAAAACTGCTTTCAGAACCCAGTATGGGCACTTTGAATTTCTGGTAATGTCTTTTGGGCTAACAAATACCCCGGCGGCTTTCATGGATCTTATGAATCGGGTTTTCAAGCCTTTTCTCGATTCCTTTGTGATAGTGTTCATTGACGATATTCTTGTGTATTCACGAGGTCGAGAGGACCATGCCGATCATCTCAGGGTAGTATTGCAGACTCTTCATCAGCACCAATCATATGCGAAGTTTTCAAAGTGTGAATTTTGGCTCGAATCTGTCACATTCTTGGGTCATGTTGTCTCTAGAGAAGGAATTAAGGTGGATCCCCAAAATATTGCAGCAGTAAAGAATTGGCCTAAACCTACAACGCCAACCGAGATTTGCAGATTCTTAGGCTTAGTAGGGTATTACAGGAAGTTTGTGGAGGGGTTCTATACTCTTGCCTCTCCGTTGACTAAATTGACTCAAAAAGCAGTTAAGTTCAAATGGTCTGATGCTTGTGAAAGGAGCTTTCAGGAGTTGAAATATAGGTTGACTACACCGCCGGTGTTGACCGTGCCAGAGGGTACAAATGAATTCGTCGTATATTGTGATGCTTCAAGAATTGGGCTTGGGTGTGTGTTAATGCAACACGGCAAGGTTATAGCATATGCTTTTAGGCAGCTCAAGAATCAAGAAAAGAATTATCCAACACATGACTTAGAACTTGCGGCGGTGGTTTTTGCATTGAAAATTTGGCATCATTATTTGTATGGGGTACTCGTGGATGTAGTAACGGACCACAAGAGTCTTCAATATATTTCCAAACAAAAGGAGTTGAATCTAAGGCAGAGAAGATGGCTTGAGTTACTCAAGGCTTACGACATCGATAATCTATATCACCCAGGGAAAGCCAATGTTGTAGCAGATGCTCTTAGCCAGAAATTTATGGGTAGTTTTGCACACTTAGAGGTATATCAAAGGCCATTGGACAAGGAAGTCCATCAATTGGCTAGTTGGGGAGTTCGGCTTGTGAACTCTAATAAAGGAGGGGTAACTGTGCAAAATAGGGCTGAGTCATCGCTTGTTGTGGAAGTCAAAGAGAAGCAATACAATGATCCATTTTTGGTGCAACTGAAGGAGGGGATTCAAAAACAAAAACTATTGCTTTTGCACTAGGCATGGATAATGGTATACTAAGGTATCAAAGGCGACTATGTGTTCCAAATGTAGATGGTCTCGGGGAAAGAATCATGATCGAGGCTTACGCTTCTAGGTATTCCGTGCATCCAGGTTCTACAAATATGTATCACAATCTCAAAGAAGTCTATTGGTGGAATGACATGAAAAGGAATGTGGCGGACTTTGTGGCAATGTGTCCGAATTGTCAGCAAGTGAAGGCCGAACATCAACGGCCTGGTGGGTTAGCACAGAACATAGAAATTCCAATATAGAAGTGGGAAATAATTAATATGGACTTCTTGGCAGGGTTACCGCGCACTCCGCGCAAGTTTGACTCAATTTGGGTGATCGTGTACCAATTCACGAAATCAGCACACTTCTTGCCTGTTAAATCTACCGGCACAGCAAAACAGTATACTCAGTTGTATATCAAGGATAGAGTTAGGCTGTATGGCACTCCAATTTCTATCATCTCCGATCAAGGGGCTCAGTTCATAGTAAATGTTTGGAAGAAATTTCCACAAGGTTTGGGTACTCAGGTAAATCTTAGTACAACCTTCCATCGACAAACCGACGGGCAAGCGGAGCAGACTATTTAGACGCTTGAGGACATGTTGCGTTCTTGTGTTCTTGACTTCAAGAGTAGCTGGGATGATCATTTGCCCCTCATAGAGTTTGCTTATAACAACAACTTTCATGCAAGTATTCAGATGGCACCGTTTTGAGGCATTTTATGGTAGGAGATATAGATCTCCCATTGGGTGGTTTGAGATTGGGGAAGTCGAGTTGATAGGGCTAGACCTCGTGCATCAGGCTATGGAAAGAAGTTAAAATCTTTAAGGAGCAGTTGAGAACCGCTCAGAGTCGTCAAAAATTCTATTTGGACATTCGTCGCAGAGACTTAGAGTTTAAAGAGGATGATTGGGTATTTTTGAAAGCTTCCCCCATGAAGGGTATAATGCGTTTCGGAAGGAAAGGGAAATTGAGTCCGAGGTATGTCGGGCCGTACAAAACCATCCAGAGGATCGGTCAGGTGGCGTACAAGCTTGAGCTACCACCCAAGATGTCATTAGTGCACCCGGTATTCCATGTGTCTATGTTGAAGAAGGTAGTTGGAGATCCGTCAGTTATTGTGCCAGTTGAGACCATTGAGGTTAATGAAGAATTGTCATATGAATAAATTCCAGTTGCCATTCTTGATAGACATGTCCGAAGGTTGAGAAATAAATAAATTGCCTCCGTGAAAGTGTTATGGCGAAACCAGCAGGTTGAAGAGACCACTTGGAAGGCCGAGGAAGAGATGAATAAGCAGTATCCTTACTTGTTTGAATAACTGTGTAAACCTTTTTATGAACTTGTCACCTATGAATTTTGTACCACTTGCTCAGATAATGTAAAGGTGTTACTTTTGATTATATGTTGTTTACATGAGGCCACGGTTGGTATTTTTATGAGTTATTTGGATTGTGTACATGCTTTTAGGATGTTATTCTGGGATCTCTGACAGGTAGATAGGCCTAGTTACAAAGGAAACTCTGGGAAAACTTTTGGAAATTTGGGAAGTTATTTAAATTTAGGGCTGCTGGTGTAGGGTATGAAAAACTGAGTTGCATAAGGTGCTAATAGTGGACCCTGATCCTCATTCGAGGACGAATGATCTTAAGTGGGGAAGGATGTAAGGCCCCGTTAAAGTTTTCCTAAAAACCGGATTTCGTGATGCCAAAGTAGGCGTAGAGGTTAATAATAGTAGAAATTCCTCGCGACGGGCTTGCGAAAAGCAGTTCAAACTTTTTGGATTGAATAGTGTGCTGGGTAGTTGAAGGAAAATGTTGGGCAGAAGTAGGCATTTCTGCGGCCCGTTCTGCAACCGCATAACCACTGTACAGACCGCAGAATGGCCGCCGAGTGAAGCAGCCTTTTGGGCCAATTTTGAGGTCACTTTCGCGTCCAATTATGTGACTGCATAACCGTTTCGCGGGCCGCACTTTGGTCGCATAATCATCCTTAGACGTTTTCCGAGGGTAGTTCTACGGTGCACTGTGCGACCGCAGAACCATTCTACGGTGCCTTATACGACCACGAAATAGGTCTGCGGGCCACATAGTGACCGCAGACCTAGTCAGTTCCTCTCCAGTTTTGGCACCCCAATTACGCAGTCATTTCGCGGACCGCATAACTATTATTTGGTCGCATATGCGACCGCAAAACCTGTTCTGGAGCTTCATTTTTGGGTTTTTAAAACCTGACCCTACTTCGTTAAAATACACTTAAGGTCCATTTTTGAGCAAAATCTGATACTTTAGAGTGAGAGAGAGAGTCCTAGAGGGAGAAAGTGATCTTCATCAAGTTACTCTTCAATTCTTGCATAAACCTTTGAAGATTATCAAGAGAAGCACACTATGTCTTCATCCTAATAGGTAAGGTTCTATCACCAAGCTCCTAATTTCGAAATGTAACTAGAATGGGCAATTAGTAAGGTAGTTCATGGGGATGGGCGTGCTTACCTTGCATGCATGTATTCTTGAAGTATGTAGGAAGGTTGTGAGGTAAAATTGGTAGAGAATGGGTTGCGGAAAGATGGAATCCTTCAAAAAAGGGGCTTAAAACATTGATACACACATTGTGTTTGATAAAATGCTCAAGCGATCTAGAATCATGATCGTTTTCCTAATGTTTGGTTCATTTTTGCTATATTGCTAAAATAGATTGAAGTTTCTAATATTCCGGAACATCTTATAGTTTTAAGAAGCTCATATGAGGTATGTTGGCTAAACCCTCTCTTCTTAGAATTGAACCCCATGGTATTCATGAAATCGATGCAAGTCCCTAATTGGACTCTAGTCTCCAGTCCCCCAATAGTTACCATACACAATCGATACACACCGTCCACGATAATAGTATCGCCCACCGGCGTATATACACGAACATGTGAAACTAAGGACTCACGGGGCATATCCAGATAATGAGTAAAGTACGAGGACACATACGAATAAGTAGAACTAAGGTCAAATAATATAGAAGCCTCAATATGGCACACTGAGACAATACCTGTGATCACTGCATCTGAGGCAATAGCATTTGGCCTGGCAAGAAAAGCATAGAATCGGGCCTGACTGCCACTTGATCGGCCTCCCCCTCTTGGGAGAATCCTAGCTGACTGAGCCCCACCCCGAGCTGGCTGGGCGGGTGGTGAAGTAATTAGTGCTGAAGTCGTAGTATGATTCTTCTTCTGCACTGGACCTTCGAGTATCGAGGACACTGTCTCCACATATATCTAAATTCCCCGCACTCAAAGCAGCTCCCCGGTACTGGTGGTGGTGCGGACTGAATCGGGCCCCGAGAACCAGAATAACTACTAGAAGTACCCGGTGCAAATGAACCCTGAACTAAAGGGGNGAAGGGGCACGGGATGAACTCTGGGCTGACAAGGCACTGATAGATGACTGAACCTGATCAGAACTGTATGAACCCTGGCTGGAAGATGCACCACGGTGAACTGGATGACCCGTCTGAGCGTGTATGTGAGAACGAACCCTACCGCGATAAAACTGACCCCCCGAAGGACACCGCTGAAATCACCTGGACCACGAGGCCTCTTGTCCTCCCTCTCTCCATTCTCCGGGCTACGAACTATCTCTATCTGACAAGCAATGTCAACTACCTCATCAAAAGTAGCACCAGATATCCTCTCCCAGGTCATAAGCAACCGCAACTGATATGTGAGGCCATCAATGAATCTTCTGATCCTTTCCCTATAAGTGGGAACCAACCAAACTGCGTGACGAACCAACTCAAAAAATCTCATCCCGTACTGCATCACAGACATGCCATCCTGACGTAACTTCTCAAACTCTCTGTGCAGCTCCTCTCTGTGAGACTGCGGCACAAACTTCTCCAAAAAGAGAACGGAGAATTCCTTCCATGTAAGTGGTACAACACCGATCGGCCTGCGCCTATCATAGGCCTCCCACCATCTGAAGGCAGCCCCAGAAAACTGAAAAGTAGTGAACAAGACCCTACTGGTCTCCAGAATACCTATTGTCTGAAGCATCCGCTAGCACTTATCTAAAAAACCCTGAGCATCCTCTGACTCAGCACCGCTAAATGATGGAGGTCGAATCCTCCCAAATCTCTCAAGTCTCCTTTGCTCATCATCTGCCATAACGGGGACTACCGTGTCCTGAAAGCTGCAGCCGGTAGGACTAGTAGTGCCCCCTGTATCTGAAGTCCCTGTACTACCTACTCTGGAGCACAGGCAACAGGGGTAGCAGTACCTTCTCTGGCCTAAGAAGTGAGTGGTGTGGCCTGAGCTGAAACCACCTGAGCAAGGCCAGTGCCAACTGTCAGTATCTGAGCCAAAGCCTCCTGTAGGCTTGGAATCTCAATGGGCACAGCTGATGCCTAAGCGGATCCCACCGGCGCAACTACATTTGGAATCTGCTCCTGAGCTGGAGCTACTGGTGGTGCTACAGGTGCTGCTCCAACTGCTGTACGAGTGACACCTCGAGCACCCCAGCCTCGCGTGGTGGTAAGGGGCAACACCTCGAGGCT
>AWOL01S0018441.1:42224-57726 GCA_000715115.1 Nicotiana otophora
AAAATCATGATTCGGCGACCTTATCAAGTATAACTTGAATCTATCATATGCTTCATGTAGATGCTCTCCCGGTAATTGCTTGAAGAAGAAAATTTTATCCGGGAGTTTGGACTTCTTGCTTTGCAGAAACCATTTTTCTAGGAAAGCTCGGACAAGTTCAGGCCAAGTATGGATGGAATTAGGAGGTAGATTTTAGATCCACTGTCTGGCCTCTCAAGCTAGAGAGTACTTGAACACCATCAACCTTAGGGCATCATTTGAGACATGATTCTACTTGTGCATCGCACACACACCCAATATATTTCTGAGATGTTTTGTCGGATCATCATCTGTGGAATTTCGGAAAAACCCTTCTTCATTCTGTATTAGGATTAGACTGTGTTCCACTTTGTAGGTGGCAGCATCAACTCTTGGAGGGAAAATGGCATTTGTATCCTCAATATACTCATCTATATCCGTAAAATTATTCTCTTCTTTCGGCGCGCCCATGTTTACCTAATGACACCAAGCAAAGCAAGCAAACTCTAATGGAATAGAAGAAGACGTAAAGTAAAGAACACACTATTTAGTAATTTCAAAACCATATTCCCCGACAACAATGCCAAAATTTATACTCTCAAATTACACCTAAATAAATGGTGTTAGACGGTCGATGTCAAATATAATAACCCAACTAGATTGGGGTCGAATCCCATAGGGAATAGGCATGAAAAGATTACTTGAGTAGTGTAAAAATTGACTTAAGTCGTAATCCTACTCCGTTAGTTTAAAAAGAGAGTGTTGTGATTGTGAATTATCAGGAAAACTATTTTGTTACGAGAATGTTATTAATTCAATTAAGGAAACCAAGGTTGTGTCCCCATCAATGGAAGGTAATGCTATTGGTGTTAATATGATATATTTCTAATGGAAGGTCCTTTATATGCAAATGGTTCGTAAATGACTACCCAATATTTCCCAATAATTAGCTAGTCTTTTCTCTTTATGATTTTCCCAAATATAAAAGAGTTACAGTTAAGAACAACCAATATTTCCCAAATAGAACCCACTTATTCCCAAGTGATTCTATTAAACAAGGTTTAAAGCCTTGAGTTTTTGCTATTCAATTCTACCAAACCTAACCCAATTTTCCAAGTAAAGATAGAGTAAAATGACATTAGTCAATATTTGCAACTATCAGTAATACATAAAGTGTGATAAATGAACAGATATCAACCAACCATTATATATATATATATTCAATGGTAAACACCCATTAACATTATACCCATTTAGGGTCCACAACCTTAGTATTTAAAACTAGCTATTCATACTAGAATCCAAGAACAAGGTAATAAATAAAGTCATAAAGCTTACAAAGATGACAAGATTTTCTCTTCGAAAGCTTCCGAAATTATGGTGTATTCAATGCTCTAAGTGTAGCCACTTTTTCAGACAAGATGTCCTACAATAACCCTAGTTTTTCTATTTATAATGGGCAAAAAGTCGGGGTCAAAAAGTGACAAAATGCCATGCAGGTCAAGTATGCGATCGCAGAATGGGTTGTAGACAGCTTTCGCGGTTCGCATATCTTCACTTTCCTTCGCAGAGTTGGTTGCCCGAATCTCCATTGTTCCGTCGCATTTCTGTTATGCGGGCGCATATCCATTTTGCGACCGCATATCATACCGCAGAATCATCTTCTCAGACACTCTTTTTGCATTTGTGCGATCACTATGCAGTCCGCACAAGAGTTATGCAACCGCGTAATAGATCGCATAATCCACTCTCACAACTGGGTTGGAGTGCTTCACTCTGCGGTTGGTCTGCAGCCCACACATCATTTATGCGGTCTTAAACCTGCCACATTTTTGCTCTTCTGCTGGTTTTTGTCATCTTTAATAAATGAGCTAAAGTCTATGTAATTAGTATCAAAAAATGCTAAATTTCTACGGCGCATCAAGGATAAGCACTGCTTCCATTATTGCAGAAGGCAAAGCACTACCTTCCTTTGCATGCGTCTAAGCACTGTCTCTATCACATTTCATGAGGCTAAGTACTGCCTCCATTTTTGCATAAGACTAAACGTTGCCTTTCCTTGCATAAGACTAGGCGTTATTTCCATTACATGAGGCTTAGCATTGTCTCCATTATTACATAAGGTTAAATGCTGCCTTTCATCTACATAGGGCTAAATACTACCCTCATCACATACAAGGCTAAACGCTGCCTTGTCTTGTTCTCACATACGACTAAGCATCACATGCTCCCCCTATCAAATGATTGATATCGTCGCATCTTTGGAATTCATGGGCTGAAACACCGCCACATTGTATGAAGGCGTCATAGTCTGAAGGCATCATCCTCATAGCCCAAATACATCATGCCATGGCCTGAGGATCTCTCGAAATTGCATATCATTATTCAAAGGCGTCATAGTCTAAAGGTACCATCCTTATGTCCCGAGGACACCATTTCATGGCCTACGAATCCCTTATCATACGCTTCATGGCCCAGGACGTCATAGTCTAAGGATATCATCCTCATTGTCCACAGACAACCCCTATGGTCCGAAGAGAGTCTGCATCATGTTTAAATTTCTGCAATAACCCTATATATTCGTGTGCATCGTGTTTTACGTTTTGCAGGTAACTTGGTAGGAAATCATTCTACAAACGGGTGCAATTCTCGCTCCGGTTTCTGTTCATAACGTTCACATCCTTCGATCATCTAAGATGTAACCAATGACCGGCAATTGATTACTCTTTGTTCCGTAACTGCCCAGTCATTTATCTCAAATAGTCGTAACACTAAACTTCACTTTCATAGCTCCACCTGAAATTATCCGTTACTGACGACACTATCCTATCCAAGAGATCCTTTTTCTAAGCACACGACCACTCTTATAACAATTCCATCGATTTCGCTCGCCGTTGGATCCAGAACTATACATGTCCTAATTCCCGTAACACTAGAGATATGTAGGCAACTCAGGAACCAGGGTTCCACCCCCATTGTTTAAAAAATGCATCATCCTCACTCATTTAAGACATAATTGGTTAACATTTTCTTTACCCAACAACTCTTTCATCATTCTGGGTAAAGATAGGCAGTTGTTGATATCCAATTTTGCTCTCATATTTTATAAATTGCATATATAATTTCAAAATATCATTTTTGCATCATTACCAATTTACAAGAGGCATATAAGTATTTTCTATAATTTGCCATACTTTTTAAGGCTTTAAAACTGATTTTCTTGCATTTAAATTGTTCAAATATTTATTAACTACCCTTTCAAATTATTTTGTGATGACTTAATCATATAAATTTATTATTTACAACCACATATATGTTTTATAACATTTTTACTTTATTTTATATAATTACGTTTGTATTTTGAGCTATTTGTACAATTTTACAATAATAGCCTATATTCTATACATAACTACATTATTTACATTGTTTATACTATAATTGCATTTTTATACTTTTATAACGATATGGTATTATTTTCAATCCTTTTACTACGTAAATAATATTTTTATTATATATGAATTACTTTTTATAAATTATTTTAAACAAATTTTGCATATTTAATTTATAGACCAATACAAGGCTGATTTCAGACCAACAATACAGGCCCAAACACTTAGCCCTCTTCATGTAATTCCACAGTAGCCCAACCAAACGACCCCTTTTAAAATCTGGTCATGACCCGTCACCTTTGACCCTCCCCGTTTCCTATTTAATCTTGGTCGTTGACCTCAAGTGATCAACGACCCATAATAAACCGCCCTCTCTCCTTATATCTTTCACCCCCAAACCTTAGAGACACTTTTCCATTTCTACCGCCTCTACTCTCTCAACTCCTCTCTTCTCTTTACAAACCCTAGCCACCGTAGCCCTAAATCCTCTCCAAATACGGCCACTTCGAGGCTCTTGTGAACTCTAAAGTACTGGGGGTTTGGGGTTTCCTCGTTCTCCAATTGTTTACTTTGTTCGCAACTGGTTAGTACGTTATACTCTCGTAATTTTACTTCCCTCTGATTGTGTTTATGTTATGTGCATTACCATTACTGGGATTCCTTTGCGTTTAATATTATGCCACTTTGTGTACAAGACTGCTTGTTTTAATGCCTTCCTGTAGTTTCAATTCTATTCTAGTCCTGATTTTCGCATAGTTAGTAAGTTGATTAATGACTTGTTTGATGTTTATTGCATCTTGTTCGGATTTCTTGGAAACCATGTCATTGTTTAGAGTTGCTTTCTTCTTGTTGAATCCCTTATGCATAACCTGTTGTTTCTCTGCAAATCATGTGACGACACTGTCTAAATGCTTAGCCTAATGTACTCTTTATTGACACTACTAACCCTTAATGCATGCCTACTGTAGATGTCCAACCTGATTGATATCTTCATGTTTAAGTGTAATTGGTTACTTAAAAATTATTGCTTATCATGAATCCATGACTTAGAATCTCCTAGGGAACTAATGTATGCCCAGAACTTATTGGAATGTGTCTTGGCTGAGTCTTTCATGTGCACCTGCAGTTTCCCTGGAATCAACTTGTGACTATATGAGTTCTATATGCCAATACAGTTACAGTGCCTAGGCATACATTTTTCTTTGTTTTGGTGTTGTGTGCTCACTGATCTCTTAAGACTCCTAGGGTGAATTCCAATATATTTCTAGTCTATTTCTCCTTATGTCGACTAAAATAAGTCTCAACCCTCTTCATGTGATGCATTCTTGCCTTATTTACCTAAAAGTCAACTTCTTCTCATCTTCCATGAATGCTTACCTGTTGGATTTAAAACCTTTGGGTAGTGATTGGTATTTACCTGGGCATTTCACATGTTAAGCTCTGAAAGTTAATTGTTCTCATTAGGCTCTCATGTTAAAGTTGCCAAGGTTGTACCTCACCAGTGTTTGTCTATGGTGCTACTTGGGTTTCATGCTCAAACCCCTGCCTAAATATCTCTAAGATAGTTTTGGATCAAGCTTTGTTTTGAAACATTATTTGAAATAATCATGTTGCTTTTAAACTCTGATTTTGGAATGATAAGCATAAACTTGCCTTATATGTGGCTTGTATGTATTCCAATTTAAGCATGATCTTATTTATATGCCCCGATTGGAATGGTTGCTAGTTACAGTTTTAAGAGTAGTTTAATTACCTATATGGCTGAATTTAGCATCCCTTACCTTAATCATTGGAATAGTTTGGGGTTGGTATGTTGGTCATGCCATTGGTATTGAGGGTTCGAAGTATACTGTATGCACCTGGAGTTCGGGCATGATGTCTGCATAAAGTCCCAAGCCTATTTGAAGGACAAGATGTATTACTAGTTATTCAATATTTTTATGTGGGACTGTAATTATTTTAAATGATATATAATAGCTTGTAAAACTAAATGATGGGGAAATTAGTGGAAAAGGGTAACGAGTATACTCTATTCTTGCATAAAAGGGTAGAGAACATGTCTATAGGGTCTATGTGCTT
The DNA here is from genome assembly GCA_000715115.1 of Nicotiana otophora. NCBI lineage: Eukaryota > Viridiplantae > Streptophyta > Magnoliopsida > Solanales > Solanaceae > Nicotiana > Nicotiana otophora. The sequence continues at coordinate 47,711 of AWOL01S0018441.1, forward strand.
TATTTGTTGTTTTTGTTAGCGTGCTTTATTTCTGCACACTCATAGGATTCGTGCCTATAGGGATCACATGCACTTCACTTAACCTATCTATGTAACTACCCGACCGGTCGTTTTGACAATTTGCACTTTGCTCGATAGTTTGGGGGCACGAGTAGCTTCATATGATGCATTATGACTTGTGTGAATTTCGGTTTCAGTTTTCAGGTTATTCGAAATTGATTCGGAAGGATGATTCTCAACTAGGAAGCTTTAAGTTGAAAGAGTTGACCAAGTTTGACTTTTTTTGATAGTTCTGATAGGTACGGATAGTGATTTTGGACTTGTGCCTATGCTCGTATTTGCATTTGAATGTTTCTAGAAGGTTTCAGCACAATTTGGCAAAATTTGAAAATTTTAACGTTTGGAAAGTTTTGACTGAGAGTTGACTTTGTTGATATCGGGTTTGGATTGTGGATCTGGGAATTGGAATAGCTTCGTTATGTCATTTTGGGCTTGTCTGCAAAATTTGGGTTCATTCCGGGTTGATTTGCTATGTTTCGGCACAAATTATTAAAGTAGAAAAGTTCAAAGTTCATTAAGTTCGATTTGAGGTGTGATTCATCGTATTGATATTGTTATGCGTGATTTGAGGCCTCGAGTAGGTCTGTGTTATGTTATGGGACTTGTTGGTATATTCGGCCAGGGTCCCGAATGGCTCGGGTGAGTTTTGGACGAGGTTCAGACCATGTCTAACTCTTATTTGGTTGCTGGTTTTCTGTTGTTACCTGTTTTCTCCTGTCGTTCTTCGCGATCGCGAAGATTTGGCCGCTGTCGCGAAACGTGTTTTGTTCGGTGGAGCTATTTGTTATTTACATTCGTTCTTCTGAGGTCGCGTTCGTACTGGGTTGAATATTTTAGTCTTCACGTCCGCGTCTATGGCTATGTGTTCGCGTAGTGTTGAGCAAGGGTTGGTCAGTCTATATGGGTCCTTCATCGCGTTCGTAGTGAGTGGTTCTCGATTGCGGATGTCTGGCAGTGTGCTTCATCGCGTTGTCAAGGGTTTTGCCGTGAACACGTAGTGTAAAGTGTCCCAATGTGAGTTTGTGCTTCACGAACGCGAGACTTCTACCGTGTTCGCATATGGTATCACTGGGCAGTGCATATAAAGTACTCTATTTAGGGGGTTTCAGCCATTTATTTAATTTTGGAGCTATGTAGCTCGGATTGAGGCGATTCTTGAAGTAATTTTTACCATTTGAACTGGGGTAAGTGTTCTCTACTTATTGTTTATTTTATATCATTAATCTATCTTCATTTTTGGCATTTGATTAAGGGTTCAAAAAGAGAAAATTGGGGGTTTTAGCCTAATGTTTCATAATGCGAATTTTTTAGTTTTGAACATCGATTTGGAGTCAGATTTGAGTGGAAATAGTATGGTTGGACACGTAATTGAATTGTTTGTCAAGTTCCGAGGTATGGGCCCAGGTTGGACTTTTTGGCATTTCATTAAAGATTCAACATTTATCGATGGGTTTCTTTCCTTTGGCATTATTTTGATGTATTTAAGTTGCTTTTGGCTAGTTTTGAGCCATTCAGAGGTCGGTACGCGCGAGATGGCATTTTTGGAGCATCGCTTGGCTTGCTCTGTATTGGAATTGGCTTGTTCGAGGTAAGTAACACTTCTAAACTTGGTGCTGAAGGTATGAAACCCCGAATTATATGCTATGTGATTGGTGTTGAGGTGACGGACATGCTAGGTGACGGGCGTGCACCGTGTGAATTGTGACTCCTTTATTCCTGTGGTACTATGTAGTTACCTGATCTTATCTATAACCATGAAACGTCTGCGTACTCAAGCTATTGAGTTGTGACCCATGTTATAAACCACGTCTAGGCTACATGTTTATCTCGTTGGAACACACTGAGGTCATTTCTGTTGTTGATTTATCTGCTTTCATTACATTACATACTCAGTCATACACATTCATATGCATATCATATCTCAGTCCCTGTTACCATTTATTGACATATCATATCATCGGTTTGGGCTAGTTTCAGGGCATTGTGAGCTAGAGAGACTAGAGAGATTGATGACTGAGTGAGGCCGAGGGACCTCTGAGTGTGAGTGATATTATGGGATCGGGCTGCACTCCACAACATGTTATATTGACTACATTTATGGGATCGGGCTGAACGCCGCAACGGGTTTTTACTGATTTATGATAGCCCTTGGGATGAAGGAGCCCCTCCGAAGTCTAAACACACCCCCAGTGAGCGCGGTAGATTAATATTGAAAGATGGATCTTCCCTAGACATGGATATTTTTCGAAGCATTTACTGGGGATAGATCTTCCCCACGATCTGGATTGGCCCTACTCAGTACTGAGTGACCGATGGTCAGTTGACGCATATATTCCGGGATGGATCTTCCCTCGGACGGATTGGCCATATATAGAATTGAGTGATTGGGCATGATAAGTGGAAAGTGTGAGACAATGAGATTGAGTACTCTAAGAGTGTGAGTACATGAGTTCATCTCTGAGATACATTGCATTGACATCCATACATGACATACAGGCATAGAGATGTATTTTCCTCATGGTGTACGGTATTACGTCATATATTGCTTCTCACACATGTAGACAAATGGGCATAGAGATGTATTCTACACTTGCTATCTAGAAAGAAAATGAAACACTTTATTTATTGTTGAAAGGATTTTTGGAAAATAATTAGAGTTTTCAACCTTACTCATATTTTTGGAAACTTCAGTAAACGACTTGGGTTTTTACTAATATACTAGAAAGGCAAAACAATATTCAAAAATCATAATTTAGCTGAGCATTCTTTCTGTGAGTTACTTCTTTTATTACTTGCTTTACGTTGTTAGCTATCGGTGTTGGTCCCGTCCTTTGTCCCAGCTTGTCAGTACTTTCAACCTAATGTTAGGTTTGTTTTTTATTGAGTACATGGGGTCGGTTGTACTCATACTACACTTCTACACCTTGTGTGCAGATATTGGTTGATGATGTTGCTATGATCGACGGAAGCTGGAATTGAAGACGTACCTGCATTTTGGTTATAGCTGCCTCTTGTTCATGGTAGCCTTAGATTCATAAAAATCTGTTTATGTACATTTAGAACAGATGATGTATTTATTTAACACTAGCTTTATAAATTCTAATATTAGAAGCTCATGATTTATACTACCAGTCCATGGGGAACGTATCGGTTTCAGATGTTTTCTTTTATTTAATTGTCTTATTAATTTCATTGGAATTGGTTAGTTGTTAATTGGCTTTCCTAGCGGGTTAAGTTAGGTGCCATCACGACTAGTTGGATTTTGGGTCGTGACAGTCTAATACTTGTACACTATTCAAATCATGTTTGATATACCTGTTTCGATGTCTACTACTATGCACACCTAGACCGCATGCCTATACAATGCAATAACAAATGCTTCATTAATCTATAACATGTCTCTAGGGCTTCAACTAATTAATCAATCAGTCGCTTCTATTGCTTTTATTGCACTGCTTACCCAAATATAATGACTATAGGATCTTAATCAATTAATTGTCTACTTTTACTGCTTTGTTGTACTGCCACACTTAGATGACATGCCTATAGGGATGAAGTATTATAAAACCATATTCGATTGTCAGTCATTAGAAATCGTGCCTATAGGATACTGTCACACACCTAACAAGCATGTTTTTCAAACAGCTGCACCACCTCTCGCTGTGAAAACAATTAGAGATCATGCCTATAGGACCTGCAATACCTTTCATCTGCCAATGCGTTAGTCTAAAGCTGCAATGCTTCCTGTACAATACTGGAAATCAGAATCACATAGTGACCATGTTTATAGGACTAAATGACTTAACGTGTTCTAATTTGAAACTGTCTACCTACGTGCAATTTGCTGCTTACGTGTAGAGGCCAACTTGAGCCATTTATTGACTTTGTGTGATGTCCTATATGTTTCGAATGTGTGCCTAGTTTTATCATTTTGAGCATCCTAAATAGTGTCTAGAACCACCCAAATAGTAGGTCCAAAGCCTCCTAGACCATAGGCATGGGACGGGTAGCGCACGTATAGGAGACAGTTTAGAATTGAATTAGAGCGCTTTTAGTAAATAACTTTAACATAGTAATCAGGTAGCAGGAGATGATAGTCTGTGCCCACTGAATAATATGAGCAACCTTTACCCTAAAGGAGTTGCGAAGTATTACACGGGGTGATCCTTTAGGCTAAAAAACATAGTACCCCTCTCCTTTACATGTTCATGGCAAAAATCAATGAAACATGCTACGGCGTGCATCCCGATCCCACAAATACCCTCACAATTAGGCCCTCGGCCTCACTCAAGCATCAACTTCTCCAGTCTCTCGGGCTCTCAGAAATCATGATAAGAAGCCAACAATAATGATATGATGCATCAATAATGAATAAGAGAGAATGAGATAAAAATGAGCAAATACAATTATGACTGGGTGCAAAACAACAATTTAGCAGATAATTTCATAAGTACACGACCTTTGTGGGTCCCAACAGTGTAAACATATGATTTAAACATGATCCAATACATGAAAAAATGTATGAATAGCAACAGATTATTCAACTACACAGTTCCATGGAATTGACAAAGTCATAATTCCTATGGTGCACACCCACACGTCCATCACCTAGCATGTGCGTCACCTAAAAACCAGTCACATAACACATAATACGGTGTTTCATAACCTCAAGACCAAATTTAGAACTGTTACTTTCCTCAAACCGTGTAATTCTTTATTCTGCAATGCCTTTGCCTCGTGAATTGGCCTCAGAACGCCTCGAATTTAGCCACAAATAATCCGATTCAGACAATAAAAATTATTGAAATTAATTCCATAAGAAAAAAATAATTTTCCAACAAAAAGCTAAAATTCAACTCAAAATCGCCTGTGGGGCCCATGTCTCAAATCTTATTTTCAAATCCTTAAGTTTAAATCCCGATTTACATCTCAAAAATATGTAATCTAGTCGGATTACTCTATGGTAATTCAATATTATGGAGTAGAAATGATCGCAAGTGCCTTACCTCAAGATTTCCCGTGATTTCTCGCTCAACAATCGCCTCACCCGCTTTTGGAAATGTCAAAAATGACAAAATTCCTCGGACCCTTTTGTTTCTACACTGCCCAGTGCTTTCGCACCTAAGTCTCATTAAGCCCTTCTGCGGTTCCCGCTTCTGCGACTAAGCTGCTGCTTTAGCGACTAATTGCGCTTTTGCGGAACATTGTCCGCATCTGCAGACACGGTTCTGCGATGAAGCTGTCCGCTTCTGCGATCTTGCCCAGCTACCCTCACTTACGCTTCTACCACTTTTGAGTCACTTCTGCGGAACTCGCTTCTGTGAATTTCCATCCGCTTCTGCGGGCCTTGCGCACCTACGATGCCCATTGCACTTCTACGTACTCGCACCTGCGAGCCAAATACCGCAGATGCGATTGCACCAGAAGGCAGAAACTCCAGTTTTTCTTTTATGTCCGAATTTGATTAGTTAGCCACCCGAAACTCACCCGAGGCCCCCGGGACCTCAACCAAATAAACCAAAAGTCCTAAAACATCATACGAACTTAGTCACGTCTTCAAATCACATAAAACAACGCTAAAAACATAAATCACACATAGATTCAAGCCTAATGAACTTTGAAAACTTCCAATTTCTACAAACGACGCCGGAAACTATCAAATCATGTCTGATTCACCTCAAATTTGGCACACAACTCATAAATGACATAACAGAACTATTCAAATTTCCAGACATAACACAACTCATAAATGACATAAGTATCTCAATTCACTCTGAAATCCTTCTGGACCCGTACCAACTTATCTGGTAAGTCATGAAACAATTGCTAAGCATAAATTGAGCAGTAAATGGGGGAACGGGGTCACAATATTCAAAATGACCAGCCGGATCGTTACATTCTCCCCTTATTAAACAAATGTTCATCCTCGAACAGGTTTAGAATCATACCTGGAGTCTCAAATAGATGTGGATATTGCTCCGCNCTAGAAATGATTGCAAGTGCCTTACCTCAAGATTTCCTGTGATTTCTCGCTCAACAATCGCCTCACCCGCTTTTGGAAATGTCAAAAATGACAAAATTCCTCGGACCCTTCTGTTTGTACAGTGCCCAGAGCTTTCGCACCTAAGGCTCATTAAGCCCTTCTGCGGTTCCCGCTTCTGCGACCAAGCTGCTGCTTTAGAGACTAATTGAGCGTTTGCGGAACATTGTCCGCATCTGCGGACACGGTTCTGCGATGAAGCTGTACGCTTCTGCGATCTTGCCCAGCTACCCTCACTTACGCTTCTACGACTTTTGAGTCACTTCTGCGGAACTCGCTTCTGCGAGTTTCCGTCCACTTCTGTGGACCTTGCGCACCTGCGATGCCCATTGCACTTCTGCGTGCTCGCACCTGCGAGCCAAATTCCGCATATGCGATTGCACCAGAAGGCAGAAACTCCAGTTTTTCTTCTATTCCGAATTTGATCAGTTAACCACCCGAGGCCCCCGAGACCTCAACCAAATATACCAACAAGTCCTAAAACATCATANCACAACTCATAAATGACATAACAGAACTATTCAAATTTCCAGACATAACACAACTCATAAATGACATAAGTATCTCAATTCACTCTGAAATCCTTCTGGACCCGTACCAACTTATCTGGTAAGTCATGAAACAATTGCTAAGCATAAATTGAGCAGTAAATGGGGGAACGGGGTCACAATATTCAAAATGACCAGCCGGATCGTTACATTCTCCCCTTATTAAACAAATGTTCATCCTCGAACAGGTTTAGAATCATACCTGGAGTCTCAAATAGATGTGGATATTGCTCCGCATCTCCTGCTCAATCTCCTAAGTAGCCTCTCCGACTGATTGGCCTCTCCACTGTACCTTCACTGATGCTATGTTCTTTGACCTCAGCTTTCGAACCTGCCGGTCTAAAATAGCCACCAGCTCCACATCATAAGTCAAATTACCGTCCAGCTGCACTGTACTGAAATCCACAATATGAGACGGATCTCTGACATACTTTCGGAGCATGGATACATGGAACACTAGATGAATACCTAATAGACTAGGTGGTAAAGGAAGTTCATAAGCCATCTCTCCAATTTTCTTAAGTATCTCAAAAGGCCTAATATACCTAGGGCTCAACTTGCCCTTCTTACCGATCCTCAGCACATCTTTCATGGGTGAAATCTTTAGAAGAATCTTCTCCCCTACTATGTAAGCAACATCACGGACCTTCATGTCGGCATAACTCTTCTGTTTAGACTGCGCCGTGCAAAGCCTCTCCTAAATCAATTTAAACTTCTGCAAAGCATCCTGAACCAAGTCAGTACCCAATAGCCTAGCCTCACCTGGCTCAAACCAACCCACTGGAGATCGATACCGTCTCCCATATAAAGCCTCATACGAAGCCATCTGAATACTCGACTGGTAGTTGTTATTGTAAGCAAACTCCGTGAGCGGCAGAAATTGATCCCAAGAACCCCCAAAATCACTGACACAACAGCGTAGCATTTTCTCCAATAGTTTAGTAGTGCACTCAGATTGTCCGTCCGTCTGAGGGTGAAATGTTGTACTCAATTGAACATGTGTGCCCAATTCTCGCTGCACTGCTTTCTAAATCTATGATGTATATTTCGTGCCTCAATCTGAAATAATGGACATGGGCACATCATGTAGACGAACAATCTCGCGGATATAAATCTCAGTCAACCGCTCCGAAGAATAATTAGTACCAACTTGAAAAAAATGCACGGTTTTGGTCAATCGATCTACAATCACCCAAACAACATCAAACTTCCTCAATGTCCGTGGGAGCCCAACTACGAAACCCATGATAATACGCTCCCATTTCCACTCCGGAATTTCAAGTCTCTGAAGCAATCCTCCTGGTCTATGATGCTCGTACTTTACATGTTGACAATTTAAACATCGAGCTACAAATCCAACTATATCTTTCTTCATTCTCCTCCACCAATAGTGCTGCCTCAAATCCTGATACATTTTCGCAGCACCTGAATGAATGGAGTACAACGAACTGTGAGCCTCCCGGAGAATCAACTCACGTAAACCATCTACATTAGGCACACATAGCCTGCCCTGCATCCGTAACACACCGACATCCCCAATAGTGACTTCCTTAGCATTGCCGTGCTAAACCGTGTCCTTAAGGATAAGCAGATAGGGGTCATCATACTGACGTTCTCTGATATGATCATAAAGAGAAGACTGAGAAACCACACAAGCAAAAACTCGATTCGGCTCTGAAAAATCCAATCTAACAAACTAGTTAGCCAAGGCCTGAAGATCCAAGGCTAAAGGCCTTTCTGCTACCGATAAGTATGCTAAGCTGCCCAAACTCTCTGCCTTATGACTCAAGGCATCGGCCACCACATTGGCCTTTTTGGGATGATAGAGAATGGTGATATCATAATCCTTAAACTAATCTAACCACCTCCGCTGCAACAAATTAAGATCTTTTTGTTTAAACAGGTGCTATAGACTTTGGTGATCGGTATAACCTTCACAATGGACACCGTACAAATAATGCCGCCAAATCTTCAAGGCATGAACAATAGCGGCTAAGTCAAGGTCATGGACCGGATAATTTTTCTCATGTACCTTTAACTATCTGGACGCATAGGCAATCACCATAGGTCTTGCATTAGCACTGCGCCGAGACCAATATGCGGTGCATCACAATACACAGTATAAGATTTTGAACCTATAGGTAACAACAATACTGGAGTTGTAGTCAAAGCTGTGTTGAGATTCTGAAAGCTCTCTTCACACTCATCTCACCACCTGAACGGAGCACCTTTTTGGGTCAACTTAGTCAATGGCAATGCAATAGATGAGAAACCCTCCACGAAGCGACTATAATAACCGGCCAAGCCGAGAAAACTCCGAATCTTAGTAGTTGAAGATGGACTGGGCCAACTCTGAATTGCCTCTACCTTCTTCGGATCCACCTTAATTCCTTCATTAGACACTATGTGTCCCATGAATGCCACCGAACTAAGCAAGAACTCACACTTAGAGAATTTTGGATAAAGCCTCTCCTCTCTCAGGCTCTGTAATACAATACCCAAGTGTGGTGCATGCTCTTCCTGGCTACGTAAGTACACCAGGATATCATCAATAAATACTATGACAAATAAATCAAGATATGGCTGAAATACACTATTCATCAAGTGCATAAATGCTGCTGGGGTGTTGGTCAGCCCAAAAGACATCACAAGAAATTCATAGTGGCCATAACGAGTCCTGAACACCGTCTTTAGAATATCCGAATCCCGAAATTTCAACTGGTGATACCCAGATCTCAAATCAATTTTGGAGAACACCCTCGCTCCTTGAAGCTGGTCAAATAAGTCCGATTTATCAGATTCTGATATTATTGACCGATTTGGGCGTATATGCAGAAATCTTTTTCATTATTATAGCGGAGCTTCCAAAAAAAGACTTTAAGTAACCCATGCCATACTCCCAGGAAAAGCTCGAACGACAAGACAGGAAAACACAAGCTCAAACTTCAGCATTTCCATTACCTGCGGAAGTAAAGGAAGCATCTGCTTCCAATTTCCAAAACAAAATCCCAATTATGTCGAACTTTCCATTTTTGGAAATGTGGTAAAGGATATTTATTCTTGATTGTAACTTTGTTCAACTGCCTGTAATGGATGCACATACGCATAGTACCATCTTGCTTTTACACAAACAGAACCGGTGCACCCCAAGGCGACACACAAGGCCTAATAAATCCCTTTTCAAGGAGTTCCTAAAGTTGTTCTTTCAATTCTTTCAACTTAGCTGGTGCCATACGATATGGAGGAATAGAAATGGGCTGAGTGCCCGACACCAAGTCAATACCAAAATAAATATCCCTGTCGGGTGGCATACCTTGCTGATCTGCAGGAAATACGTCCGGGAAATCTCGCACTACCGGTACTGAGTC
>AWOL01S0018442.1:15333-50897 GCA_000715115.1 Nicotiana otophora
CACTCGGCCGAATGAAACCCTTATCAAGCAACTCTTGTAATTATTCTTTTAATTCTTTCAACTCTGCTGGGGCCATACGATATGGTGGAATAGAAATAGGCTGAGNCAAAACTGGGCAAGAGTCTCCTGAAGTGTAGGAGTAGTAACAAGCGTCTCAGGTGCCTGCTCTCCAACTGGAGCTACTGGTGGCTCTGGTGCAGCAGCTCGTGCAGGTGCTCTAGCTGCACCACGTGGTCTTCCTCGGCCTTTGGCTCGGCCTCTGCCCCGTCCCTGGCCTCATGCGACTCCAATATGGGGCGCGAGTGTCTCATCATCAGATCCAGTTGTGCGTGTCCTCACCATATGTGAGAGAATAGAAAGACAATTGTTTAGAACTTTGAAATTAACAAAGGCGCACGATAAGGAATCAAAGAAGTGAATATTTCCTAACAGTTCCATAGCCTCTCGAAGATAAGTACAGACGTCTCCGTACCGATCCGCAAGACTCTACTAAACCTGCTTGTGACTCATAACACCCATGAACCTAGTGCTCTGATACTAACTTGTCACGACCCCAAATTCCCTCCGTAGGAAGTCGTGATGGCACCTAGTCTCTAAGACTAGGTAAGCCTATCAATGCGAAATAATCATAAATATCTCAAATATATAAACTACAATTCAAATAATTACAACTCCCAAAACCCGGTAGAAATAAGTCACAAGCTTCTAAAAATTTATTCTCATTGTCTCTATGTATCAAGGTCTAAAGAAAAATAAGGAAGCAACATAAAAATGATAGAAAGGGACTCCGGAGTCTGCGGACGCTGGCAGATATACCTCGAAGTCTCCGTGTGCAGGTAACTCACTGACGTCTAGACTGGTAAGATGTACCTGGATCTGCATAAAAAGATGTGCAGAAGCGTAGTATGAGTACACCACAGCGGTACCCAGTAAGTGCCAAGCCTAACCTCGGTAGAGTAGTGACGTGGTCAGGTCAGGCCCTACTAGAGAATAGATAATGACATGAAAAAATGTTTAAACGATTTAATACGATAAAATAATAATGGGAATGAATCAAGTAGTATGTCACATTTAATTACATCAAATAATGGCAAATAAATACCTCGTGGAAACAAAACAGAATTTCTTTTCAACTTTAAGAAAAATCACAATAAATATCAAAGGCAACTACGGCCATAAATCAATATCAACAAGGGCACTACCGAGGTACTGCCTCGTAGTCCCAACTCATAATTAAATTCACAATATCGCATTTCCTTATCTCACCGCGGGAGCCTTCACAATTTATTTGAAAGAAAACATTTTTTCCGAAATAGCATCCCGCATTTTAGCCATCCTTATCACACCGCATGACTTCTAGTAGTTTTCCCTACTAGCCACGCGTATCAAGCCACCCTTATCTCACCGCATGCATTTCAATACCCAGACCTTATACCACCGCATGCGTATCAATATCACAATATATCACAATTTGCACCTCAAGTGCTCAAATAATATAACTTGCCAAAATAATTCAACAATAATATTTTTCCACAATAAAGAGCTCATGACTCCATCACAATGAGTACAAACATCTTATAAAATAATCAAGAATAAATAATTCAGAAAAATAATATTTCAAAATTATTAATACGTTGCTTCAATATCAAATTTTAAATGTCAAATACTTCATATTAATAATGTTTGATTTAAAGAAAATCACCACTCAAATAATGCACAGAATAAAAGAAATCAAGTTTTAACTAAACAAGTATAACAATTAGCAGGAAAAAGTCAAACATATTTGAGGTATATATCTCAGATCAATGACGAATAATATAACAAGATAAAATAATTTAATAAATGCGCAACAATGATGTAAACAATTTAAAAATATAATCTTTCACATTTAGCCCGTGTACACACTCTTCACCTCGTGTACATGACTTTCAACACATTTCAATAATCACATTAATATCAATTCTAGGGAAACTTTCTCACACACAAGGTTAGACAAGTCACTTACCTCGACTTGCTCCAATTTAACCAAGTAGTATGCTTTTTCCTCGATTTTTCGATTCTGGTCGACTCGTATCTAGTCATAATTAATTCGATATAGTCAACAAAAATTATAGAATTAATTCTGTAAGAAAATACTATAAGTTTTAATAAAAATCCGAAATTAACTCAAAAATGGATCGTGGGGCCCACGTCTCAGAATCCGACGAAAGTTACGAAATATGAACGCTCATTCAACCACAAAAACCATACCAAAATGACTAAATTCCAATAATAGTTCGACCCTTAAATCTTCAAATCTATCCAAGAGGGTTTTCAAAATTTTCCAACTTAAATCATCAATTAAATGTTAAAAACAGTGATAGATTCACGTAATCTAACAAAGATTGAGTTAAAAATATTTACCCCAACGGTTTCTCTGAAAATCTCTCAAAATTCGCCTCAATCCGAGCTCAAATTCGTTAAAAAGTTCCATTTTCAGAACTTAAACATTCTGCCCAGGCCTTTACTCATTGCNCTAGGAACATGATCTGAGGTACCTCTACACTCTAGCCGCGGTAAACTTGGCATAGCCAACGTCACCATCTTGAAGTAAAAATTAAGAATAGCGTGATACGGCGACAACCAGTCCATGCCCAAAATAATATCGAAATCTACCATCCTGAGCAATAATAAATCAGCTTTAGTCTCAAAACCACTGATAACAATTAAACACGACCGATACANACGTAATCTAACAAAGATTGAGTTAAAAATATTTACCCCAACGGTTTCTCTGAAAATCTCTCAAAATTCGCCTCAATCCGAGCTCAAATTCGTTAAAAAGTTCCATTTTCAGAACTTAAACATTCTGCCCAGGCCTTTACTCATTGCGATCGCGAACATCCACACGCGGCCGCAGCGCAAAAAATTCCCAGCTCTATGCGATCACAATACTCTTCACCCGTTCGCGAGTCACAAGGTCTCAAAGCTACGCGATCGCCTCCCGCTTCACGCGATCGCGAAACACAAAACTTAGCAGCCCTCAAATAACCTTATGTGATCGCAAACAATGCCACGCGATCGCGATGCATAACTTGCCAAACCTATGCGATCACGGTTGCCCTCACGCGATCGCGAAGAACAAAATTAACACTGCCTCAACTAAGCCTACACGATCGCATCCCAATCTTCGCGATCACGAAGAAGGTTTATAATACCATAAATCAGCAGCTACCAGCAGTGCCAAAATGAAGGAAAATACTCCGAATACCATCCGAAATACGCCCGAGCCCCTCGGGACCTCAACTAAATATACCAACAAGTCCTAAAATACCATACAGACTTAGTCAAGTCTTCAAATCACATCCAATAACACTAAAAATACGAATCACTCATAGATTCAAGCCTAATGAACTTTGAAACTTTCAATTTCTACAAATAATACCGGAACCTATCAAATCAAGTTCGATTGACCTCAAGTTTTGTACGCAAGTCATAAATGACATAACAGAGCTATGAAAATTTCCAGATATGGATTCTGACCCCGATATCAAAAAATCAANTAGAATCAGATGCAAAAACATCTGTCCTAGCAGGAAGGGCATAATATCTGGCCTGGCCTCCCCCTCTAGGGCGACCCCTACCTGCCCGACCTCCACCTCTAGCTGGATGTGCAGGTGGAATATCAACTGGTGTAGTTATCTTGGCCTGAGAAGCCTGAGGACCCTGTGGAATAGGTGGGGCCTGAGAAATCCGTGGAGGTGCACCCCTCCTAAATCTGGGGCAATCTCTCATAATATGACGAGTGTTACCATACTCAAAACAAGCCCTCGGAGGACGTGGCTGCTGGGACTGGCTCGGGCCTGATCGACTAGACTGCCCGCTGAAAGCACCCCGTACAAGAGGTACAGAAGACACTGGTGGTGCATAATATGGANTAAATATACCAACAAGTCCTAAAATACCATACAGACTTAGTCAAGTCTTCAAATCACATCCAATAACACTAAAAATACGAATCACTCATAGATTCAAGCCTAATGAACTTTGAAACTTTCAATTTCTACAAATAATACCGGAACCTATCAAATCAAGTTCGATTGACCTCAAGTTTTGTACGCAAGTCATAAATGACATAACAGAGCTATGAAAATTTCCAGATATGGATTCTGACCCCGATATCAAAAAATCAACTCCCCGGTCAAACTTCCAAACTTAAATTCCTATTTTAGCAATTTCAAGCCTAATTTCACTACAGACTTCCAATTAAAATTTCGATCACGCTCCTAAGTCCAAAATCACCATACGGCACTGTTGGAATCATCAAAATTCTATTCCGGGGTCGTTTGCACATAATTCGACATCCGGTCACTATTTGAACTTAAACTTTTTATTTTTCATCAAAATTCCATATCTCGGGCTAGGGACCTCGGAATTTGATTCTGGGTATACGCCCAAATCCTAAATCACGATACGGATCTACCAAAACTGTCAAAATACCGATCCGAGTCCGTTTGCTCAAAATGTTGACCAACGTCAACTCAGTTGAGTTTTAAAGCTCAAATTCACATGTTTTCCATTTTTTTCACATAATAATTTTTTGGAAAATTTTACGGATTTCGCACGCAAGTCGAAGAATGATAAATAATGCTTTTCGAGATCTTAGAACACAGAATTAATTATTAAATTTAAAGATGATATTTTGGGTCATCACACGACGTTAGCCTCAAGTCCATTAGATCCGCTATGGGAAAACGTTTCTACCGAGGTTAACCAACTTAAAGAAGAACTCAAGCACCATACGACTTCCCTCATTGTTGAAAAAACTTATGTTATGTACAACATGAGGAGAAAAACCTTGGAAGAGGCTAAAACGGGTATTATTGACTTTGATGCCGAAATCGCTAAAGCCCGTGAGCTAGAGTCATCTGCTAAAAGGGTGTCTCCCGGCAAGGCATGATGCATCTGGTTCTTCTAAATCTGGTTCCGAAACTTCGGGAACTGAAGAGGAACTGGAGGATAAAAGTGTTGAAGGCCAAACTGATGAGGGCCAAGATGTTGAGCCATCAGCGGATCTACCCATATCCCTTGGGGGCGCAGACGCTTCTCTTCCTCCGGATTTCGGAGATGCAGCAGTTTAACTTTTTCTTTTTCCCCTATTTTTTTGTACTTGTGCTGTTTTTGCGCATTTATTGTGAATAAGAACATCCTTTTCTCAAGTATTGCATGAGTCTTTCTGCGTTCTTTTGTTTGAACATTTATGCAAGTTTTAATCTTTGCATTCTTTCTTGCTTAAGTGTTTTGCGCAAGTTTTACTGTTGCGTCTGATTATGTAAGGCCTTGGGTGTATTTCTCCCCCAAAAGCATTTTGATTTTGGGTACAAGTTCTTCCGAAATTAACCCTTTATCGTGAGGGTTTTTATAAGAGAGGGCCATCTTATGTTTACGGTGTTCTTGAAGAGGACGTCTCATATTCGTTACGACACTTGAAACTGAAGTACTTGCTTAACTTTCAAATGATAAATCAATTCATCGTTCCGACAAGAAACAAGATAGAAATAAAAAGGACCTTATTTTATTCCTTCCATTTTCAAAAAGTACATAAGCATTCGTTATCCTAAAAAGAAACTACCATTTCTTGTGGATAACTTGTACAACTTGTTTCTACGGGGCTGGCTGCGCAATCCTCGGTCTCGATGATACAACTATGTTTTCGATTTTCGTAGCAGTCATTGTTGCCATATCCTCATATCAGTCCCCCCGGTGTTCGAATGCGAATTGGAACACTGGAAGTTCGAGGAATCCACTAATGAATTGCTAGATTATCTTTAGTTCGGCATCAAACTTCGCTTCCCCTTAGGAATTTATGCTATCGAGCCAATGACTATCTAACAATCCCCTAGTGGTTTGCACTTACGAACGGTCGGGTAACCTTTGCTTGATAAAAAACTTAATTTCCCGATGGGAATTTTGCTATCGAGCCAAAGATTATCTAACCGCTCCGGAGTGGTTCTTTGCTTGTGTGCCTTGCTATTAAAGGTCTTATTGCTGCTGTTGGAACCTTCTTCGTAGTATGCTTTCCGTTGCTACCTCGTTAAAAACCTTCCGAGAAAAACCCAATTGGGATAAAAACTAGACGAAGGAAAAAAGAGTGTAGCACATACAGTACATGTGATGTTCGTCATCAATAATATCTCTTGAGGTGTGCCACATTCCAGTTGCTTGGAAACGTTTCTCTATCCTGATTCTCCAACTCGTATGAACCTTTTTCGGTGACAGCTGAAACCCGGTAGGGACTTTCCCAGGTTGGACCTAGCTTCCATGCATTGAGTTCCCGGGTGTTTTGGGTTACTTTCCTTATTACCAAGTCTCCCACTTTGAAATAACGGAGGTTGTCTTTTCGATTATAATATATTTCTATCCTCCGCTTTTGGGATGCCATTCTTATATGACAAGTCCCTGCGCTCATCGAGTAGCTCCAAGTTGATTAACATTTATTTGTTGTTTGTCTCTTCACTTTCCTAGAAATATCTCAAGGTGGGCTCCTCTACTTCCATTGGGATTAAGGCTTCTTGTAACACTCTGTAAATTCAGACTAGGTGTGAACATGTTAAATGAGCATTAATGTTATATTTTAGACATATGAAGTCATATCGGGATGAGTATGGGTAGAAATAGTCGTTTGGAATCAAGACAGAGAGTGAGGTGCATAAGATTCGATAAAATCGACTAAGTTTATGGAAGGTCTGTCTTTCAGCCTGATTGCATGGAATTGTGTTAGGAATTGGAGAAAATGCAAAACATTAAAGTTGTATTCCTTTTAAATAGCTTTCCAACGACATATTGTGGAGCCCAAACGGATCTCTGTGTAAAATGTTATGTACGTTTTACTGGACAATGCGCAGTATGTGCGCCTAGGTGCGTGCCCAGATGGTCCCGTGCGCGGCCGTGCACTTGTGGCAGTGCTACTGCCCCTGCTGCTCGTCCAGGTGCGCGGGAGCGCACCCGGAGGATCATTTTTATAGACCTACTTCGTCCCCACACCCCAAAAAACAAAAACTTTCTCTAGAAAGGGAAGCTTTCAAGAACCTAACTCCTCAAAGGTCCCTCCATCATCCAAGGTAAGTTCTAGTGATGATTGTAAGTTGATTTCAATTCTCCAATACCTTATTCATATGGGTAAACCCTTCAAATCATTAGATATTCGATTGGGGCATCATTGTTGAGAGAAGAAACCCTAGAACTCGAATTCAAGAGGATTGAACTTCAAAAGGGTAATGTCTTCACCCTCTAATTGATTATACCATTGGATTAATGATTATAGACTCTATGTTCATAAGATATGAGTTGATGGGTTTGATAGAAAAATATGAACAATTATATGTTTGGGTTATTGATTGTTGATTATTGGTTAAGGGTGTTGTTTATCTTATGTGTGAAGAATAATGATAATGATTATAAGAAATTTGAGATTTTAGAATTTATCTAGGAGCAAGAGAATGGCCTGTTGGGTGTAGAAACACCATTTATGAGGGCTATGAAGCTTTATGCCCACCAAGTGTTTGATAAAATACCTAATTAACCAAACCATGAGTATTATACTAATATGGAATCCCTTTGACTTGAATTGATATACATTAAAGTTGAAAGGGTTGGAGAATATTGTATTACGCTCAAGAGCAGGAAGTTAAGGTATGTGAGGCTAACTCTCTATGTTTGGGAATTTTAACGATTCTCCCTACACTAAGCTTCTTTACAACGTTACTAATTGCCTAAAAACTATAGTTAACTTTAGTTCCTTGAATAGTTGCAGAACTTCTATTCTCTAGCTTCATAATTCGTTCATGACTTTCATTCCGAACGTTATGAGCTTAGTGCGTAATCAATATAGACTCGTGTTTAATTCCCATGAGTCTCAATCTCGATTACCAGCATGTCATAAATAGTTGGAGCATAAGTTTTCATAATCAGTTCATGAATACATGTCTCAGTCCAGTTCTATTCAGCATTCAAGTATCATGTAACTCAGTATGATTCAGTATTTCAGTATCATGTATTACAGAACGATTCTCAGCTCTTGTTTTTAAATCCCTGAATGTTGAACACTTGTATTTGGGCCCGAGGCTGCAGTTTATGCTTTATGCATGTTTGGGCCTGAGGCCACAGTTTATGCTTTATCCATGTTTGGGCCTGAGGCCACAGTTTATGCTTTATGCATCTTTGGGCCTGAGGCCGCAGTTATGTATACGTATACTTGGGCCCCGAGGTCGCAGTTTGTGCACATATATATTGGGCCTGAGGTTGAATTTTATTTACTCAGACAAACATGTTGTTCATCATTTAGAAGAGGGAGTATTCATATCCTTACTTCCTTTATCAGTTATCATTTAAGTTTCAGTTTAATTGGTTATCATTTCAGTTATCAATTATCAATTCTCGATCATCAACTCAGTATCAGTTTCACAATTTATATTTCTTTCTTTCAGTTGTTTTACATATCAGTGCAATTCAAATGTACTTATGTCCCTTTTTCCCGGGGCCTGCATCTCACGATGCATGTAATGATTTATAAGTTGACAATTCAGAGCGTTAGGATCCTCGTACCACCTATTTGGTTAGCCCCAGTCCTTTCTGGGCATTGCCATTACGTTACAGTCTTTATGTATTTACAGACAATCAGTGTTTTCAATACTTCATTAGAGGCTTTATAGACTAAAGTAACAGTTAGATAGTGTCGCAGGATTTTTGTTACGCCCCAAAATCGAAGAGCGCTACCGGTGCTCAACCGAGTAAACCCGACCGAGAAGCCTATTATATTTCCTTCTACCCAAACTCATTCATGAATAGAGATAATACATATTTTCATTTCGTTAGACAATACGATGATCATGTCTACAATACCGATTCATTACCAATAGTTTCATCATTTTAAAGTCTCAAATAAAACAAGTAATACAACCACAACACAACATAGTTTGACTTTCCCAGCACCAATATACAACCCACACTATGTCTACGGAGCCTCTATAGATAAAGAAGAGTACTATGATAATGCCGACAACAAGACCCCGACTATACCTCAAACACAATACACGAGGAACAAAAGATACATGACCCCGAAATGAAGTGGGGCTTACCAAGTCTGTTGGGAAGAGGATGTACCGCTATCACTGATCAATGACTCCTGCTGTGGAACCACCTGCTTCCATTGAAGATGCAACGCCCCCGGCAAAAAGGGACGTTAGTACATATGGAATAGTACTAGTATGAATGACAAAACACCCTTTAAATAGAATAATAAATAATACAAACAAGGATATCATAATATCAATGGAAACCTTAAACCACATCAAACCTTAATTTAGGATCAAGACAATGTTCAAATTAATTTCCATATTTTTAGGTTGGAGATTCTTAGTACCGATATACCATCGTTCACAATACCATTATTCACAATACCAATGTTCACAATACCAATACCACCGTATCTTTAGCACGGAGTCCGATCACGACCCGATCGGCTAGGATATCTCATTAGAGACATCAACCACAATCACTCTCAATACCAATACCACCGTATCTTTAGCACGGAGTCCGATCACGACCCGATCGGCTAGGATATCTCATTAGAGACATCAACCACAATCACTCTCAATACCAATACCACCGTATCTTTAGCACGGAGTCCGATCACGACCCGATCGGCTAGGATATCTCATTAGAGACATCAACCACAATCACTCTCAATACCAATACCACCGTACTTTTAACACGGAGTCCGATCACTACCCGATTGGCTAGGCCATCTCACTAGAGACATCAACCACAGTCACAATTTCAATTATAATTTTCAGCACAATCACCACCATGTGTGCAACATGGTGTCCGATCACGACCCGATCGACTAGGCTGTCGTATTAAGGACATCAACCCTTTTATGTCAATCAACACATTTCATACTTCTTTCACATCTTTTCATTTCATTGGCACTAGTAGCCAAAATTATAAAATCATTCGTGGTACATTGGCCGCATTTAGTGTTTCATGATCACCTTTTCAATTTCAAACATCATTATCATCCTAAACAATAATTACAATTCCATTCAAGGTTTGTAGTACACATGTGAACAATTAAGAGTCTTAGTCACATAAAGATATTTCATAAAATTTGGCATAATAGCCTTCGTTTGAACTTGACTTGAAGTCGAACATTTTTAATGCACAACCAATATTTTGAACACATCCTCACTTGATAACATAACATGAATAAAGCATATAGGATACTTATTGAACATATATATTTCAACACAAACTTACTCGGAATAGCCAATTTTATGATGAGCCACTCGGGACTTACATAAATTACATGAATATCGTGGGATCCAATTCTAAGAGAAGAGTTTAACCAACATACCTCAATGGAGCTTCCTTAAACTCTAGTTCCAGAATTCTTAGCAACTTCAATCTATTTTAGATATATGATAAATTGAACCAAAATTAGGAAGATGATCATGGTTCTAGTTCATTTGAGCATTTTATCAAACACTAGGTGTGAATTAAGGTTGCAAGGTCCTTTTATGGAGGACCCCATCATCCCACAACCCATTCTTTACCATGCTTAGTTCAACAATCTTCCTACACCCCTTGATATCACATGCATGTAAAATAAACAACTCTCATGCCCAAATTATCTTGTTAATTATCTATGTTTTAGACAAAATTCGAAATTGAGGGTTAGGGTGTAGAATCTTACCTTTAGGATGAAGACCTAGTGAGTTTTCCTTGTTAATCATCAAAGATTCGAGCAGGAATTGAAGGACAATTTGTTGAAGATCACTCTCTCACTCTAGAGCACTCTCTCAATCTCAAAATGTCAGGTTTTTGCTAAACAATGGGACAAATAGTCTATTTAACAAAGTAGGGTCAGGTTATAAAAACCCATAAAATGTTTCCCCGGACATGATCTGCGATCGCATAATTGATATGTGGTACGCGAAATGGGCCGCGAAATGGACCTCCGGAACTGAGTTGGCCTGCCCCACCATGCGACCGTTATGCGGTCCGCAGATCAGTTCAGCGGTCGCACAGTGCGTCGCAGACCTGTTCTGTGGTCGCATAACGCACCGTAGAACCTCTCTCCGTAGAATTTCCAAACTGGTTCTGCGATCAATGTGCGGCCCGCGAAATCGTTTTGCGATCGCATAATAGACCGCAAAATAACAAAAAAAATTCCCAGTTGCCTATCTCACTCTGCGACCATTATGCGGTCCGTAGAGTGATTCTGCGGTCGCATAGTGGGCCGCGTAAGTGCATTTCTTCTGCCCAAAATTTTCCTTTAATTTTCAGTGCATTGTTCAACCCAAAAAGTACGAGCTGCACACGTAAACCTACTCCGCACCACGAAAGTACTTTGATTTTTTGTTTTCCAGGGTGTTACACTTTTCATGTTAAGCAATGTTTGCTACATATATGTTTCAGAATTATATTAGTGTTTCCGCACTTGATTTATATCATCCAGACTTTCAGTATATCGACATGTGTTAGCTTATCTTCCGCATTCAATATGTTATGATACCACATGTTGATTCAGTCAGCAGTTGGTTCGCTCGGTTGCATGTAGTCAGGCACCGGGTGTCGTGTTACGTACAAGACCAGGATCGCGGCGTGACACTTCTGCTCCGTACACAAGGAAAAAAAAAATTTCTCCTGTGCTCGATTTGGCCGTTGTTCAGTACACCTATAGCACTCCAGGTAGTTCCTCAAGTCATCTACCTTTAGCTGTTTCCAATATCTTTTTGAGATTTTGTATAATCACTTTGTTCGTTGATTCCGATTGACCATTTTCGCTCGGATGATAGGGCGAAGATGTGATTCTTTTTATTTTTAAGTCTTCAAGGAACTTTGTGATCTTTGCGCCTATAAACTGTGGACCATTATCACAGGCTATCTCTTTTGGTATTCCAAATCTGCAAATTAGGTTCTCCCACAAGAAATCCACCACCTCACGTTCGCCGATCTTCTAATAAGGACCTGCTTCAACCCACTTAGAAAAATAGTCAATAAAAATTAAAAGAAATCTTACCTCACCAGGGGACGGCGACAGTGATCCGACGATATCCATTCCCCACTTCATGAACGACCATAGAGATAGAGCTGAGTGTAATGGTTCTGCTGGTTGAGGTACTAGTGGTGCGTAGCATTGACACTTATCGTATTTTTGCACGAAAGCTTTGGCGTCTTGTTCCATTCGGGGCCAATAATATCCTGCCCTTACTAATTTTAGTACTAAGGAGTCTACGCCCAAATGATTTCCACATATCCATTCGTGGACTTCTCGCATAACATTATTAGCTTCGGAGGCTCCCAAGCACCGGGCCAGCGGGCCTTGGAAATATTTCCTATACAGTCGGCCTCCTTTGAAGCTATATCGCGCTGCTTTGGCGCGCAACGCCCAGGATGCCTTGGAGTCTTCAGGTAACTTCTCGTGTTTGAGATAATCAATGATCTTATTCCTTCAGTACCAGAACAAATTAGTCGTATTCACCTCATAGTAGCCATCTGCGTCCAGAACCGAGTGCATGAGCTGTACTACCGTCCCGGAATCTGATCCCTTCATTTTCGTCGACGAATTGAGGTTAGCTAGTGCATCCGATTATGTGTTTTCTTCCCTCGGGATGTATATAATTTACCACTCCCGGAATTGAGCAGGCAGAGCCTGAACCTTCACTACGTATTGTTGCATGTGCTCCTCTTTGGTTTTGAAGATCCCATAGACCTGATTTACCACCAGCTAGGAGTCACATTTGACTTCTATGACCTCAGAATCTAGTCTCTAGGCCAATTCGAGTCTTGTAATCAAAGCTTTATACTCTGCTTCGTTGTTAGTCAAAGGGACCGTTCTTATGGCCTGCCTTAGGGTTTCTCCAGAAGGCGTTGTTAATACTATGCTAATCCCAGACCCCTTTACGTTGGAAGCTCCATTCGTAAATAAGGTCCAAACTCCCGATGTCGATTCTGACACCATCACTGCTTCTTTGGTTGCCAAAGGCAATAATCCCGGACTGAAATCGGCCACAAAGTCAGCCAAAACTTGTCCTATGTTTATACTCTATGTCGAATTCACTCATTTCGACGACCCATTTAGCCAATCTACCCGAGAATTCGGGTTTGTGAAGGATATTCCGCAGGGGAAATATGGTTACCACAGCTAATCAGGTGACATTGGAAGTAAGACCTCAGCTTCCGAGCGACGACTACGAGAATTAAAGCTAGCTTCTCTAAATGTGGGTAGCGAGTTTCTGCTCCCGTTAAAATTCTACTAACATAATAAATGGTAGATTGCGTACCTTCATCCTCACGGACAAAAACAGCGCTTACCGCTACCTCTGAGACTGCTAGGTAGATTAACAACATTTCACCTTCCTCCGACTTTGATAGTAACAGAGGGCTTGACAAGTACCTTTTCAAATCTCTCAAAGACTGCTGACATTCCGAGGCTCATTCGAAGTTGTTTTTCTTTTTGAGCAGAGCGAAGAAACGGTGGCATTTCTCTGATGATCGAAAAATGAACCCGCTCAAAGAGACTAATCTCCCTGTGAGTCTTTGAACTTCTTTCACGCTTGATAGCTTGTCTGGGATGTCTTCGATGGCTTTGATCTTATCAGGGTTTACCTCAATCCCCCTTTATGATACCAGAAACCCCACGAATTTGCCGGAGCTGACCCCGAACGCGCACTTCTCGGGGTTAAGCTTCATGTTATGCTTTCTTAGGATGTCAAAAGTTTCTTTCAAATGTTTAAGATGATCACCTGCATTCAAAGACTTTACAAGCATATAGTGTATATAAACTTCCATGGTTTTCTCTATATGTTTTTCAAACATCTTGTTTACGATCCATTGATAAGTGGCTCCGACGTTCTTTAGCCCAAAGGGCATCGCAATATAGCAATATGTGCCAAAATTCGTTATGAACGAAGTTTTTTCTTGATCCTCCGGGTTCATCTTAATTTGGTTGTACATGAATATGCATCGAGGAAGCTCATTAACTCGTGACTGGCCGTTGCATCAATCATATGATCGATGTTTGGCAGTGGGAACGAGTCCTTTGGGCACGCCTTATTCAAGTCCTTATAGTCTACACACATGAGAAATTTATTGTTTTTCTTAGGAACTACTACTACGTTAGCTAGCTAGTCTGGATACTTTACCTCTCAGATCGAACCGATATCAAGTAGGCGAGCTACATCTTCTTTGACGAATATATTTCTGGCCTCTGTAATAGGGCATTTTTTTTTTGTCTTACAAGGGAGATGCCGGGATCCAAGCTCAACTTATGTACGACCACTTCCGTCGGGATACATGTCATATCCGCATGCGACCACGCAAAATAATCAGCATTAAATTTAAGAAATTCAATAAATCCAGACCCGATCTCGGGGCGTAGTCCTGTCCCCAAGTGGAATTTCCTATCCTAGAACTTTTCAAATAACGCGACTTGCTCAAGCTCTTCCGTTGTGGACTTCGTTGCGTCCGTCTCTTCTGGTACCTGGAAATACCTCGACACCTAATAAGATTCTGATGCCTCTTCCCCCTGGTTGACTTTATTTGATTCGGGATTAGGTGTCGGTTCCTGTAATTGCTAGGCATGCTCCTTCCCTTTACTACTGGAGACCAAAATCGCATTCACCTCCCTTGCCGCCGGTTGATCGCCTTTAATCTGCTTATTTCCCTCGAGAGTCAGGGATTTCAGCAACTAATGGTACGTTGAAGGCACAACTTTCATCTCGTGCAACCACAGTCTTCCCAGAATAATGTTGTAACCCATATCACCGTCCACAACCTCGAAAAGAGTTGTTTTCATCACCCCTTCGGCATTTGTGGGAAACGGGATTTCTCCTCGGGTTGTCACGCTTACGAGGTTGAATCCGGCGATGAGTTTTGTAGCCGGAATGATGTTTCCGGTAAGTTTGGCTTGTTCCAATACCCTCAACTGTATAATATTAGTCGAACTCCCTGGATCCACCAAAACACGTTTGATTTTAAAATCTAACACATTTAGAGAAATTACCAATACGTCGTTATGCGGTAGCAATAATCCGTTTGCATCCTCCTCCGTGAAAGTGATGTCATCTTCAGTGACTTCTCGGAGTCTCTTGCTGTGGGTTATTGATACCTACATCTTTTTTGCCGGCGAGAAGGTAACTCCGTTAATCTCGTTTCCCCTAAAAATCATGTTGATCGTCTGGCGCGGGGGTCTTCTCCTGTTTTCGAGGGCTCCGCGTTATCACAGTTGCGACCGTAATTTTTCTTGGCCCGGTCACTTAAGAATTCTCTGAGATGACCATTTTTTTAGTAATGTCGCCACCTCTTCATGCAGATGTCGGCACTGCCCAGTCAGGTGGCCATTCGTCCTGTGGTATTCGCACCACAAAACAAAGTGATGTTCATTTTGCAACTCTTTCATTTCAATCCCTTGAAAAATGAAAGTGATGTTCCTTTTGTATTTATTTTTATGCTGAATGTAATGCCTTTATCCTCTATTTTGTATTTTCACCATCTTCATATATTATTTATTAGTTAAATATTACAATTTATTTGTTTATTCTCTATTTTCCTTGAGATTATACAAAACACAAATACAAAAATCTAAAATATTTGCTAAGAACCATTCACTTACTTTAAAATTTGTATCAAATATTAAGTTGTTGAAACATTAGATATTAGAAATTGTCTATTAAGCATCTGACTCCACTACATTTATTATTATCAGAAGCAATACCCTTTTTTTTCTAATATTCTGTAAATTAATTTACTGACCTACTCCAAACTCTGTTATTCATTTAAATCGCAAA
The DNA here is from genome assembly GCA_000715115.1 of Nicotiana otophora. Classification (NCBI taxonomy): domain Eukaryota; kingdom Viridiplantae; phylum Streptophyta; class Magnoliopsida; order Solanales; family Solanaceae; genus Nicotiana; species Nicotiana otophora. The sequence goes on from AWOL01S0018442.1 coordinate 31,164, forward strand.
GAATATAACTAATGTATCATATTATAATATTAAAATGTAATGTAAGAGTTCTTGGAGGGAGGGAGCCGATAGTCTATCGGAAACAACCTCTCTACCCTAGGGTAGAGGTAAGGTCTGCGTACATACTAACCTTACCAGACCTCACTAGTGGGATTATACTGGGCAGTGCTTTAATAGGAGAGAGAAACACATGTGTATCATAACTTCAATAAGTTGCAAATTGATAGCAACGTGTGCAATAAATAGCCAAATGGGACCCAAAATTAGGGTCCCTCTGGCTGGGATCATACCTCATCGACTTCAGGAACCGTGCTTCTTTAATGTTCCTCATAGCCGAAACCAACTTTACTACACTGCCGTTGAAGTTATATTCTGATAGCCTGGGATAGGAAAGATCCCAAGAACCTGACATTTTTTTGTCATGCAATGATCTGTTGTTCCGATCGCAATCAGCTTTTCTATCAGTAACAAACCTATCTGCCGACCGAAAACCTCTGCAGCGTCCTTCGGCCCGTTAGTAGGGCAAAAACCGGCCCCTCGAAGACCGTCTATCTGAGTCGAAATCGTCTTTTGATTTTTCCTTATTCTTCTCCTAACCTTTTGCCGACGCCGAATAGCCAATATGATCATCTTCAATCCTTATCCTGGACTCGTACCTGTTGTGAACATCCACCCAAGTCGTCGCTTATAACTCGGGCAAGCTTTCCTTCAATTTTGGGGAAGCATCAAAACTTCTCAGATTCAAACCCTTGGTGAATGCTTCAACTGTCCATTCATCTGGAACCGCCGGGAGCAACATTCTTTCCTTTTGGAACCGGGTGACTAATTCCCGTAGCAACTCAGACTCTCCTTGTGCAATTCTGGATATGTCAGCTTTTCGAGCCTACACCTTTCTAGTCCCGGCATGGGCCTTAATAAAAAAATTTGTGAGGATCTCAAAGGAATCTATGGAATGCTTGGGCAACAACGAATACCACGTCAAGGCTCCCCCCGTGAGGGTCTCTACGAATTTCTTTAGCAAAATAGATTCAATCTCGTGGGGAGCTAAATCGTTCCCCTTCACCGCCATTGTATAGGTGGTAATATGCTCATGAGGATCCAAAGTCTAATCATATTTCGGAACATTGGGCATTTTAAACCGCTTTGGGATTAATTCTGGTGGCGCGCTTAGTTTGTACGGCAATTAAGTATACTTCTTTGAGTCTTGCCCTTTTAGCATCGGTGGTGCACCCGGGATTTGGTTCATACGGGCCTTCACTTCCCTTATAAACCTTAAGAGTTCGCTTTTGAAGGGATCGTTTTCATTGTTGAGACCAGACCCGCTCCCCGGCCCCATGGAAGCCAACCGCGCCCCTCGGGGTGTTGTTGTCGACCCTCCACCTTGTTTGATTCATGGGAGCACCGGGAGGAACTGGGCCTCGTCCATTTGCGTTATTGAAAGCACTCGACAACACATGTTTTAGTTCCGTCATAACCTTATCTTGTCGTGTGAGATGGCCTAGAATGACCTCTTGTTGCTCATGCAGGACCTTTACCGCTTCAACAACATGCTCCTCTTCAACATCATCGGGAATCGCCTCCCGAACACGTCGCGGGTACCGCCTGCCGTGGACTAGCGTGGCATCGTTTCCCTTATTGCGGGTATCACTGATTGAATCCGTGAGCTAAGGCTGGTCTCCTTGGGTCTCAAGATTGTGTGTTGTTAACACCATTATTTGCTATTTTTGTGATTTTTTTCTATGAACAAATAATCAAAACACATTAGTAAAAGAGGCAAGGACTGTCTAGGCCCCACAGTGGGTGCCAAACTGTTTACCCGTAAAACGGTACAGTTGAATTTATACGTGTTTTCTAGACAAGCGAATTAATTCGATCCTGAAATAATAAAAGAATTGACGAAATATACAATAATTGGCCTTGAGATGAAGATAAAATAGTAGAAACAGTACTTCCGGGAGCAAGGCTTCCGAGCACAACAATAATGAAATCAAGAAGGTAAAATTGTATAATCTTTGAATATATTATAGCGTAAGTTTGCCAGAAAATTCTTACCCTTTCCAATGATAATAAAGCTCACTATTTATAGTTACATCTACGGAACAAGGCCTTAGGATCATGCCTTTCTTTAATGTCAATTATGAGGGTCATTGAAGAATGTGTAACGGCGGGATGAATGACAAATTCTTTGTAACGGGCAGTGTACTAAATGCTGTAGACTATTCTCCATTAAATGCTACCGAGTGGCAGGCATTTACTTCATCTTTATGAGCATCATTCTTTCCGGTAACAAATGGAACAACTGTCTTCGGTTTTAGGTATCCTCTACCTTCGGCTCCACGTGTCACTCTCTTACACAATTACTTAGCATAGCGTATTTTACCCTATGCAATACCCTAATTCACACTACTTAAAAAAGAAAGAACTCAATGCACATGCATTATCATAGGTCAACTGAATCACCAAGGAATGTGGTAGGATAAATGAGATCTTTCATCCGTAATAAAATATTTCAAGTTTGAATCTTATGAGCGGAGGCTGATCCAAAATATAAACTCTTGAGTCTATCTTTTAAAATTTTTAGTATTGAATCCATTATATTTAAATTTATGGTTATATCTACTATTTTTGTAATTTCAATGAAAATTTACATAGGAATTTTATTTCACGTTGAAAGTTATGAGTTCAATTGAATTTGTCATTAACACGACATACGCCCTGCCTAAGAATATTAGAAATCGGGGTGTTTTAAGAACGGGATACAACAAAAGACAGACAAAATCTCTTCGACATTTAATAGTACAAACAATACTGAAGATAAGTCGAGCGAGTCCTGCTTGCTATTTGCTACAAAATAAATAGGAATTGGCGTCAGATAGATTTTGTCGCTAAACATATTTTTGTCGCTAAGTTAATTTTACGACGGATTAATGATTGATTATAAAAAAAAATCCTATTGGCTAGAATTGTTAGCAATAGACTAGACGAATTTCATAGGTAATTCCGATTTTATTTTTTTGGTTGGTAGTGTTTATTTCGGTTTACACTTCTCTAATCATCATTTGGCATCGTTATAGTTGATGTATTGAAATATCATACTCTTGTTGTCCTAAAAATTAAAAATGTCCGGTTAGAGGTACGAGCTGGTTAATGCATTAAATTCGTAATATATATTGGGAGTTTGATTCTTTAATCTTTCTTACAACCCTGCACATTCATTTTGTGATTAATTAGATATTCACAATATTATAGAAAATAATAATAATAAAGAATATAAACCGCTGACACAAGAAATATCACTGTCAGGTAAGAAGTGCAAATATTTATCCTTTCTAACTGTATCCAACAACGGAGGACCCATTAATGACACATTGATTAGAGTATTAGACAAAGATCCACTATAGTTATGATAATATAAGATGTGATTAAGGAAATTTCTGCGATATGCATGAGCCATTTTAAAAATCATCTTAAGTTTAAAATTGCTAAGAGAAAGAAAAGTTCTACAAGTATTTAAACAATTGTCTTTTTCCATTCAGGCGAAGGCAAAATTTGAACTTTGTGAGTTTCAAATTTTAGGATAACAACATATTGTGTTAGTAACTAAATTCTGAATTTAACTTTTCTATATATTTAGTGGGTTTCTTATCATGATTTGGTCTAAAGTTATACAAAAGCATGTGTGTAAACTTCTAGCTCTGCCCTGTTTCGACCTTTTTTTTAACAACATTATGAATTACTACAAATAAGTGATCCAAACCAAAAGGCTTAGAATTTCCTAAATAAGAGGAAAAAATAAATGCAAAAAGGTCGTAATTAAATTATAGATGATCGGTCATCCAAAATTCAAAAAATTGTCACCAAAATGTACTATACGACATGCATCTACTGTCTATATGACTCAAGAGCAATCACCAAATCGCTTAAATTATACATGATCTATGATCTTAATTAATCAAGTTTTGTTTATATGCATTGATATGTGTAAAAATTATTTATATTAGATCACTTATAAAATAAATACACATTTTCCCTATGATAATCAATAATTAACTAGTAACGAACAAAAATTATAACTAACATGCTATAATATTGTTTGTGTAAAAACTTTTTATACCATAATATCACCCTTATAACTTAAACCCTAGTGCTATTAATTAGCACGTCCAAAAGTCATTCATAATTTGCTACTACCTACTAGTTGTGACATGAAATTTCTATAGTATACAAGTCAAAGCTACTTAAGTACGAAGTTTTAGTAGATACAATTACTTGATATTTATGCTATCGAAAGATAGCAAGGCATATCTGGTGGAGTTAGTTGAAGTACAAATAAGCTGATCCAAACAACATCGTGAAAAGAAAACAAAAGGTACATAAGCACGAGAAGAATTTAAAATTCGTCTTAGTACCTACACTGATTCAAGATAACCCCAAGAGCCCCTAAAGTTTGTTGGTAAACTTATTATTAAAATGTCATAATGAATAGTAGTTAAATCTCTGTATAAAACTATAATAACTGTCCAACTAATCAGACTCAAAGACATCTTTAGTCAAGATGAGAAAGAAAACAAGCAAACTCTTTTTCTCAGTCTCTTCTTCTACTTCCTCTTTCTCTTTCTTCTTCCTATGTTTAGGTATATTTTTCTGCATGGAAATGATCATGGCACAAAACAGAAAAACAACAGCTCCCATAAATGTTGGAGTTGTGATGGACATGGATGAATGGGTTGGGAAAATGGGTTTAAGCTGTATTTCCATGGCTTTATCTGACTTTTATAGTTCTGATCATGGCTCTGATTATAAGACCAGACTGGTTCTCCATACTCGGGACTCGAAGAGAGATGTTGTTGCCGCTGCTGCAGCAGGTAAATTTTATATATATATATTAACATTAAACTTTTTATTTGCACCAAGAAATTCATACTTAAGAAAACTACACAACAGTGTACGTACTAAGTCGATACTAATCTACTCCATATGTCTATTTTCATTTCCATATGATCAAAAACTGAATTAAAAACTGTCCATAAAAATACACTAGACAATCTATGATCTTAATTTGACATTCTATTAATGTTATTCAAGTGGTCTAGATTGGTACACGTATATGATTGATCATAGCTAATCCTTTTGATATTGACTTTACGACTTTGTCAATTAAAAATATAATTAAAGATTTTACAAAAAATAAAAAAATTAGTATAGGAGACAGGAATATCATGGTAGAGTGGTAGTAACAGATATTTCTTGTTAGTCCAGTTGACCAGTTCAAACTTCAAACTTTAAGTAATAATTTAATTAAGCTAGAAATTTGTTCATAGAAATGATTATAATTTATATAAAAGAAAAGGAATTAGCTACAAAATTTATTGTTAATCTATGGTTAAATTGCTTATAACTAATAGAATTTTCGATAATCCATCACTTATAATAATCCATCGTTAAATAATAATAATGAAAATATGTCGTTCAGCGACAAAATTCGTCCGTCACTAATTCATATTTTCTGATTATATAATTGGAAACAAACATAATTTTGTATAGGTACATGCGTTGGAAACATATGGCACTGACTCGTAATTCTAGTAATTTGTTTTCTTTTTGGAACATATAGAAATGTCAGGTTCGGTAAGTTCAATATTCTAATATATCACCTTCGACATACTATTTTAAATGTCTTGATTAGTCAGTCGAGTATTAATTAAGAACGAAAAAATATGAGATATGGTTACTTGTTTAATTTAAACTTACCACTGTTTCATAACTAATGTACGTAAGTATCTTTGCCCCCTTATAATTTACTATTAACATTTTCTAGCTAATACCATAGAAAGTTTTGAACGACCAGACTGTCGGTTTGAAAAGAGGACCCGTAACAACTTATGAAATGAATAAGCCAATAGTTATACGATAAGAATGACAGTTCGGTGAATTGAGCTCCCGCTATGTACGGGGTCCGGGGAATAGTTATAAGATAATAACCGTAAAGGATTGTGTGCACTAAGCTCCCGCTATGCACGATGTCCGAAGAATTATAGTTATAAGATAATGACAGTAAAGGATTGTGGTGGGATGAATATAATTTTTTATTCTTTCACCCTTAATTAAAAGGTTCTGGTGCACTAAGCTCCCGCTATACACGGGGTCTGGAGAATAGTTATAAGATAATGACCGTAAAGGATTGTGGTGGGATGAATATAATTTTTGATCCCTTCACCCTTAATTAAAAGGTTTTGATGCACTAAGCTCCCGCTATGCACGGGATCCGGGAATAGTTATAAGATAATGACCGTAAAGGATTGTGGTGGGAAGAATATAATTTTTGATCCCTTCACCCTTAATTAAAAGGTACCGGATTCGAGTATTAAGAATAGAAGAAAAGCACTTCCCCCTAAGACCTTACACAATACAAATCTGAATTAGTCGGATCCCCGGACGGGGTGAAAACAAAAAAATAGTAGCGAGATATTAAAAATAGGTCGGTGACATGGCAAGAACAGTTCCTTTGGTCCAGTGTTTAAGCATGCAGGTACACGTAGGAGTGTCAATAGATATTTAAAAACCGACTAAACCGACCGAACTATATCGAACCGAATCGATTTTTAGGTTTCTTTTAATAAAACTGTAGGTTTTATATAAATCTATAACTGTACCGATAATTTAGGTATGTATTTTATTTTATGAAAATAAACCGAAAAAATATCGAACTATACCGTACGGAATATATTTACATGAAAAAAATATATCTATATATTAAGTTTGAAAATAATAAAGCATTAACATTTTTCTTGGGTCTTGAAATTATGAAAATGATTACAAGCCAACAAGTAATTAAACTCAAAATTCTTATTCCCAAACCTATTATACTACTATTGAAACTAAATTATTTCCAGCATATTCACTAGCAAGACACAAGGTATTCTAGCGATTATAGCAAACTACAATGTATTGAATATTTTTTCTTTCGTATGATTTAAATTTATATTTTCGAATATTTAATCTCCTATAGACTTTATTCTTGAGTCCCAACTTACTTAAAATCTTTCCACTCGTGTGATTTATATTTTCTTTGTCTTTGCTTAGTTTCTTTTACGATGTTGTAGAATAGTTGATTGATCTATACTCTGACCATCTTTCATGTTTTCTTAATTCATTACCCTTTAAATAGTAAAAATGTCTAGATAGTTTTACTAAATCCTATAAAAGCACGTATGTTGTTGCATTCTGCTTCTATTAGTGGCTTTTAAGTGGCACTTAAAAATATATCGAAAATTAACCGAACCGATACCGAAGAGAAACCGACATGATAAGTACAGTTTCTAAAAGTCTAATTTTAAATATACATAATAGAATAACCGAAAAATTAGTATGATACAAATTTTATAATATAACCGGCCGAACTGAACCATTAACAGGGATAGTTACATGCATGAACTAGTTAGACCGACTGATATATATTATATAACAAATAAAGTACATCATATTATAGCAAATGGCATTGTGTTTTAGGTAAGTTGACTATTAAATTAGGGGAGTGTATATTTTATATCGAAGGTCAAGGATGTCGAAAATCTAGCCTTAGCTAACCAGAAACAACCAAACAGGTCTTTCTAGATTCCCATGGTGAATCTTGCTAGCTAAGTACTATACTAGTACAATAATACAACCCCAGAACACCTTTTTTTTATTTTATATAATTGTGGTATTCGGGTCAACTTGAATACACCTCGAATAATTTTAACGAATACACACGTTTCTCTTCTTTATTTTGATTTCTTTGAAATCTATTACTCAGAGATACTTTTATTGGACTTAACTTACATACTGCAAGGTAAATTTTTCTATAATATTAATGTAATTTAACTGTTGTAGTAGATTATCTGTTTCTTTTCCAGATTAGTAACTTCAGTTAGTATGGATAATTACCCGTAGTTAAATTTTAAGAGCCTCAATAATGCAAAAATTCTCGAGTTTAACTTATAAATACCAATAGTGTGAAGAAATTATATCTATCAGTATAAAATTACCTTCTATATAACATGTTATTTACCATGTTTTGAATATCAATAAATATTATTTAAAATAATTTCTTTCATGATTGTTATTGTATGAAATTTAAACTCTACTTTTACGGATTCTTTCTTTGAAAATGCAGCACTTGACCTATTGAAGAATGTTGAAGTGGAAGCCATAATAGGTCCAACATCATCAATGCAAGCTGATTTCATAATTGATTTAGGAGAGAAATCTCAAGTACCAATCATCTCATTTTCTGCTACAAGTCCTTCCCTCTCATCATTTCGTAGTCCATATTTCATTCGTGCCACTCAAAACGATTCCTCTCAAGTTCAAACCATTAGTTCCATTATCCAATCTTTTGGATGGAGAGAAGTTGTCCCTATATACATTGACAATCAATTCGGAGAAGGAATTATACCATTCTTGGCAGATGCATTAGAAAAAATTAATGCACGTATCCCTTATCGAAGTATTATTCCTGAATTCGCCACTGATGTTCAGATAAAATATGAACTTTCCAAATTAATGAGTATGCAAACTCGGGTTTTCATTGTGCATATGACAATTTCACTTGGTACCAGAATTTTTACTAAGGCCAAAGAACTTGGAATGATGAGTGAAGAGTATGTTTGGATTATTACAGATGCTATGGCAAATGAACTCACTTCTATGGATTCTTCAGCTATTGAAGCCATGCAAGGTGTTATAGGAGTGAAGTCCTATGTCCCCAGAAATAAAAGGCTTGAAAATTTTACTACAAGGTGGAAATTGAAGTTTCAACAAGAAAATCCAACAATTCTTAATGCAGAATTGAATGTGTTTGGACTATGGGCTTATGATTCAGCCACTGCACTAGCCATGGCAGTGGAGAAATCAAGAACCACTGGAGCACCTTTTCAAAAACCAAACATCTCAGGTACAAATGGAAAATGGACGGGTTGGATCAAATAGGACAATTAAATCAATGAACGGATCATAACCCAATTCGACCAAGGTTTTCTTGGATTAAAATGAGTTGGGTCAAGATGGATAATTCCATAACAGATCATATAACCCAACTTGTCCAACATGGTCCAACCTTCCCCTCTTTTTCATTTTGCTGTTTGAAAAAAATGTGAAAGTTGAAAGGATTTTTCTTAAATTATTAGCTTAAGTTCTTCATATTTTACATAGTTCTGAATCTTCAAAAATCATTTGTATCTTTAGGTTAGGTTACTCTATTTAACCTGTTTAGACATAATAGTTTGATGGGCCATTTTGGGTTTAACGGTTCAAACAGTTCGATCAAGTCAACAAATGGGTCATAATCCAACCCGTTTAAACTTGGACGGATTTGGGCAGGTTAGAAAAAATAAATTGATTTTGACACCTCTAAAATTTTCAGGAAATGCAACAGATCTTGAAGCTTTTGGAGTTTCCAAGGATGGTCCAAAGCTTCTTCAGGCAATACTAAACACTACTTTCAAAGGCTTTAGTGGAGACTTTCAAATTGTTGAAGGGCAATTGCAGTCACCAGCTTACCAAATAATTAATGTGATTGGTAATGGTGCAAAAGGAATTGGTTTTTGGACAAGAGAAAATGGGATTGTTAAAGAATTGAATTTGAGAAATACTAACAATATATATTCAATTTCTAAGGCTAATTTTGGCTCTATTATATGGCCTGGTGACACTACTTCTGTTCCTAAAGGTTGGGTGATTCCAACAAATGGGAAGAAATTGAAGATTGGAGTTCCAGTGAAGGATGGTTTCAGTGAGTTTGTGAAAGTTACAACAGATTTTACTACTAACACAACAACAGTAACTGGTTACTGCATTAATGTTTTTGACGCAGTGATGGAAGCATTACCATATTATGTTCCTTATGAATATGTTCCATTTGCAGCTCCGGGAAAGTTTACTGAAAGTTATGACGATCTTATTTATCAAGTATTTCTTGGGGTAAATCTCTTAGTTTCCCTTTTTATGTTTATTAGTACATTTGTATCTTTGAAACCTTTCAGAAAGGGCAGTGCAAGAGACATCATACAAAAATTATGGAATTTTTAGACGCCCCAAAAGATATGAAGTGTTTGGAAATGCTATTACATATTGAGAGAAAGACAGGGACTTGACTTCTATCGATGTGAAATCCATTCTATTTCTCTGATGTGCATGTCGTCCCATCAGCCTACTCTACCTTAGAATGCGCTAGAGAAAAAAACGAAGCCCCTTCCTTATTTTTAAGGTTTCTTTTGTTACTCCACTAAAGAGCCTGCACTTCATCTTTGGTGTTAAGATAAATATGTTTCTTGCATATTTTAACAAGTTGCTAGTATTAACCAATGAGCAGACCTTTGATGCTGTTGCAGGGGACACTACCATTGTCTCGAATAGATCGCAATATGTTGATTTCACATTACCATACACAGAATCTGGAGTTACAATGATGGTGCCAATCAAAGACGATAATAGCAATAGTGCATGGGTATTCTTGAAGCCATTGACTTGGGAGCTATGGTTAACAAGCTTTTGTTCTTTTGTTTTCATTGGTTTTGTCATTTGGCTACTTGAACACAGAGTAAATGAAGACTTTAGAGGACCTCCTAGTCACCAAGTTGGCATGATCTTTTGGTTTGCCTTCTCAACTATGGTCTTTGCACAAAGTAATTTTTCCCCCTCCTCCTTAGTACTTTCTCGTTCCATTTTATATAATACTCTTTTCTTTATAGTCTGTTCCTTAATCTGTTTCAATGATAATGATACATTTCTATATTTGAAATTTCTTTAGCTTAAACTTCTCATTTTACCTTTAGTTACATGATGTTACATTCATATAGATGTCATGGTATGTTTAAGTATTTAAGACCACGAGTTGGCACTTCTGATATATGCCAAAAATCTTTCTTTATTACTTAAACTTCGTATCCAGTCAAACTCCGTCATTTAAATGAAATAAAGGGAGTACAGTCAAACCTTTTTATAACAGTCTTATTTGTTAGGGAGAACATACTTCAATATGAATTAGCTATTACTCTTATATATAGCATATGCTTCAAACTTCTAATCTGAATTTTCTCCTTTTTGAATCTTGATACTGGCAGAGGAGAAGATAGTAAGCAATTTGGCTAGGTTTGTGTTAGTTATCTGGTTTCTAGTAGTACTAATATTGACGTCAAGCTACACAGCAAGTCTTACGTCAATGTTAACAGTTGAAAAACTCCAGCCAACTGTTAAAGATGTAAAAGAACTTCTGAAGAATAAGGAGTATGTGGGCTACCTACAGGGTTCTTTTGTACCAGGACTTTTAAGAAAAATGAACTTTGATGAGGATAGGCTTAAGTATTATAACACTCCAGAGGAATGTGTTGATTTACTCTCTAAAGGTAGTGCAAATGGCGGTGTTGCTGCTGTTTTTGATGAGATTCCTTATGTGAAGCTTGTCCTTGCAAATTATTGCTCGAAGTTTACCACCGTTGGACCTACATATAAGGCTGATGGCTTTGGCTTTGTAAGTAACTCCTCTTTTTCTCAATATATTTTGTTGTTGTTTAGTACAAGAATAACAGGTAGAGGCGATCTAAGGCGGTAATATTATGATCTCATCATTCTTGTGATTTTCATCTAGGTCTTCCCAATGGGATCTCCACTAGTACCTGATGTTTCAAGGGCAGTTTTAAGTGTGACAGAAAGTGAAAAGATGGTACAAATAGAGAAAGCATGGTTTGGGGAATCTACTTGTTCAGATTCTAGCACTTCACTTTCCTCCAATAGTCTTGGCCTAGATAGCTTCTGGGGACTCTTTGTCATAGCTGCAGTTGCTGCAATTTTGGCTCTCCTCATCTTTTTGACAAAATTCATGCATGAGTATTGGCACATCATAAAACGATCTAATCTTTCATTTCGTGAAAGAGTCAGAATCATGGCTAGAAAGTTCGACAGAAAGGACTATAGTTGCCATACTTTCAAGAAGAGTGAACTAAGAGATACAATGAGAGATTCAGCACATATGGATTGTTCACATAGTCCAAATGATAACTTGTCAATGCTATCTTCCCCACGAACGAATGGACCACCAAGTCCAAGCATTTCTAGTTATACAGAGCAGAGTTTTCATTTTCCAGGAGAGGTAGGAACTCCACCTTTACATGAAGAGAATGTAGCAGTTAGTACTACTCAGGAGAGTGTCATTCAGTCGGCGGTTGATCTAAGTGCAGGACAATGATGTTTTCTCTTTTCTAGCTTTTGATTTGTATATTGGTGCAGAAACGGATTATGATAGTTTTAATATTAGTAAGCCTCTAACATGACTCTTACATGGTATTAAATTCATTTTTACTTCTTCCATTGTGCAGAAGAACAAATCAGATAATGTTAGAGCGATTTGATAGAAGAGAATATTCAATGGCTCTGATCAGGTGTTCTGTTGAATCTTGGAACTGCAATGGACATGTTTTCCATTAACTTCAATATGTCTGTGTTTTAGTTCAATTACACACTCTCGTTGTACTACAATTACAGGCTCAACGCCTTAGCCATATATAGAATCTAATACTTTCCAACACGTATTTCGTCATATATAGCATTATCGTCTATGAAGTGTCTCAGGCTACTATGATACAACGTAATTCACAACAGGTCACAAGTAAGAACGAGTAATTCACATAAAATCTCATGTACAAGTAGTCAATTACACATAGTACTTAACAAATAGGAGCACATAAACAAATACTAGAAATAGAGAGGGTTCCCACTCACCTCAAGCTACAACTATGGCACTCGAGCCTCAAACACCATCTCCCATGTCGCCCTATAGTATTTTGTTAATCTATCAATAACACAAGATAATCCATCAATTCGAGTCATAGGATACAAGGATCAACCAAAAAAAGCCAAAATTAACTACACTTAAACCTTAGGTTTTGAGCTCCTTCTAAATCCTCCGGTACTAACTCATCATCACTCAAACAACTAAAATACACCAATTGAATTGATTCCACAATTAAAACTCACTTATAATGTTAATAAAATCTATTACTAGAAACAATAAGGTCCGCCAATTAAAAACCCTAATGCCAACTTCTCTATTTAATCATCCAAATTCTAACTTTTATTTGAAACAGGAAATAATTATTTTGGTATATAAATGACAAGCAAACAACGAAGAGAGAAGAGAAAACTAAAGAAAATGGAAAGCTTTCTTACGGGTGCGTCAATGGCGAGAAAAGGGTATGGCAGAAGGCCAATTTTGTTTGCCTGTGTATGAATTTCGTCGGCAACTCTAAATCCCTCTACCCTTTCTTTAGCTTTTCATTTTTGTTTGAAATTTCCTTCCCGTAGCCCCTTTCGCGCGTAATAACCTTTTATTTTGCATAAATAACCTCTCTATTTGAATAATTAACCCAAATAGCTACTCATCCAATTGATTATTAAACAAAAAATAACCAGCAATATATATAAATATATGTATAATATGTGCATAATCGTATATAATTAATATATAATATACATATACCAACTAAGAAAAATAAAGAGCAAATTCGACGAGCTATTTGAATAAAGATCCCTAACTATTCCCCTGGTTCCTAGATGGGCTTTGGCACGTAAAAATTTGAACATTTTTAACTTTTAGCCCGTACCATGAATTATTTATATAACATAGCCAAAAAGTGTATAAATTTATATAATTTTTGTATATAACATACCGAATGTATATAAATACAAAACATATACTATATTGTTTCGGCTATTATTTTGAGTGCGGCTATATATTGTCTTTTTCCTAAAAATTTCACGCGGCTCTTTCATTTAATCTATACCTGGTATTTTAAATATTATACACAAATACATTAAAATTGAAAGATATTTTTCCCCTTTACCCAAAAACGTTTTGCAGTTTTGTGCTGCCAACGATGCACCAACTTCGAGATGTTGAAGTTCCACTATAATGAGGGGCATATGTAGTGTGTTACCGACGAGTTCAATTGAACTCATAACTCTCGATAGAGTAAATATTTATATATAAAAATTCATTAAAATAACATAAATAGTAGATATGAACCCATAACTTTAAGAATATAATGGGTTCAACGCTAAAATCCTTAAAAGTTGAACGCATAGGATTTAAATCATGAATCTATAATCCTATTACTCTATAAAATTCCAATGTTATGAGTTAGTGCCAAAATATCATAAGAGATAAAGTCCATACATCATCTTCACGATTCCGTTGTAAGAAAAACTTCCATGGCCATTAATGACTCGTTGCTACTCGACGAACTTGCCATATCAATTTCCTCTTCATCTTCGTCTTCTTTCTCCCTCTAGCTAGATCGATATCACCGGTTTATCCAACGATTCTCAGCTTGCAGATTTAATACTAAAACTCCACATTTGTCTTCGTTTACCGAAAAAGAAATAATTTGTTATAATACCCCTTTATTAGAATGTTTTGTTTAATCGTCTGAAGTTGACTTGTTGGAGCTAAACTTATGAGACTTAGGAGTCTGAAGTTTGCATGTAGCAGTGCTAACTTCAGATATTCGGGTCTGAAGTTTTTTCTGTAGCAATGCGACCTTCAGCCATCTATGTCCAAAGTTCCTATTAGCCGTGCAAATTACATATCTCTGGGTCTGAAGTTCACTTGTACCAGTGCAAACTTCTGACCTCGGGGCCTGAAATTCTCATATAGTAGTGTAAACCTTAGACTTTTCAGTTAGAAGTTCTCATGTGGTAGCAAACTTCTCATGTAACAGTTCAAATAACTAGTGCTAACTTTGTCAAAACTAAGAGAGAACACTGAAATCAAATTCTGCTCAAGCGAGAACCATGGAACAGGGGAGAGAAGACTCTAGAAGAATATTGAAATGCATAATTTCTAACTCTAACTATGTAATATCTATACACTGTCTATTTATAAGAAAATAAGAAAAGAAAATTGTGCCTATCCAGGTGGCAATGATCTGGCCCACTAACCACTAACTATCTCTAACCAATAACCGTCATAATTAAATATATAGTATGTTGCACAGTATACGTATGCAATGCTAGTGTACATCTCAATACCCCCCTCAAGTTGAAAGTGAGGAACTCACACCCAACTTGTCAAGTAAGTTGGAGTGCTTGATGCATGTGAGAGTCTTGGTGAATATGTCAGCTAACTGATCAGAGGTGGAGATATGATGCAAGAAAATCAAACCCTCATGAAGTTTGTCTCGTACAAAATGGCAGTCAACTTCTATATGTTCGGTGCGCTCATGAAAAACTAGGTTCTTGGCTATGTGTAGGGTTGCCTGACTATCATAGAAAACTGAAATTGGGAGAGATAATGGAACTATTAATTCTTCAAATAGCCTGGCCAGCCAAATGAGCTCACCAACTACTGCTCTAGTCGACCTGTACTCTGCCTCAACTGAGGATAAGGCTATGGTGGACTGTTTCTTTGATTTTCAACTAACTGGGCAACCACCAAGTAGTATTAAGTACCCACCAACAAACTTCCTGGACTCTGGGCAGGCAGCCCAGTGTGAGTCACATAAAGCACTGATTATATAACCTGTTATGCTGGACAGGAATATCCCCAAATTGGGATCACCTTTCAAATACCTCAACACATGATACGCAGCCTTTAAGTGAGTGTCTCTAGAATTCTGCATGTATTGGCTAAGATGTTGTACACTAAATTCTATGTCAAGTCTGGTATTGGTAAGAAAATTCAGCTTCCCAACTAACTTTCTATAATGAATGGGATATTCTAATGGAACACCTTCATTAGCTTTCAACTTGAGTGAAGGATCAAGAAGAGAAGACAATGAAAATTGCTGCAAACAATTATACTCCTTCAGTAAGTTCATAGTAAACTTCCTCTGAGAGATCAGTACCCCATGTTCTTTATACATCACTTCCAGTCCCAAGAAATAATGCAGAATGCCTAAGTCTTTGATCTTGAAGGTCTGGTCTAAGAACTTCTTCAAGGAGTTGATCTACATATACTACCATAAATACCATTGTGTTGCCTTTCTTCTTATAAAATAAGGAATAATCCAGTAAGGAGTGAGTATATCCCTTTGAACACAATGCTTCTGTAAGCTTTTCATACCATTGTCTACTTGCTTGCTTCAAGCCATACAAAGATTTATTCAGTTTCACACTAAACCTGGTCTCTTTATAACTCAACCAGGTAGTACTTCCATGTAGACTTCCTCATGCAGATCTCCATGAAGAAAAGCATTGTTCACATCTTCCTCAATGCATTAAAAGAAAAATACTATTTGTTTGGGATAAAGGTAGTGAAGGACGTAGACTGTGTTTCTTGACTTTGGCTAGAATAACATGATTGGAGATTTGGGATTGAATGCACATAGTCCTTTAAGTAAGAATGGGTCTTGTGTGGTCTAGCATGTCTGCACTGATTATGACTCAAGTATTCTTGTGATTGACTTGATACATAAGAGTTATTGAGATCAGGAACATGTAGTTGGTCCTGGCTTTGTGGAGGTGAATCAATTGTCAGGCTATTATTTTGGTGCATGGCTATTGGTGATTGGTCATGGTTATTTGAAAGCCTAGGTGATATTACACATGGTGAGATTCAAGTGACACTGACCTAGAGTGGTATGAAGTCTCATGAGGTATATCAAGTTCAGAAGAAAACACTGATACATTAGGGAGCACCTGTTGTGTAGAGGGAAACTGGCTAGGACTAGACACATTGTTGAAATTGAAAGACAAGCAGAAAAGAAACACATTTTCATGAAAAACTACATCTCTTAACACATGTATCTTCCTTGTGACCAAACTTAAGACTTTGTAACCCTTTGAACTAGATGGATAGCCTACAAAAATATGAGGAGTGGCTCTTGGCTCAAACTTATCTTTGTGGTTTTTCAGTGTAGTAGTGAAACATAAGCAACCAAAACTTCTGAGATGAGAATAGTTAGGCCTTTTCTTGTAGATAAGTTCATAGGGGCATTTGTTATTTATGGAGGGTGAAGTTAATCTATTTATCATGTATGTAGAGGTAAGTATACACTCTATCCAGTACTTTAGGGACAACTTGGATCAGAAAAGCAATGCTCTAACTGTTTCAAGGAGGTATTTATGTTTTCTCTCTACCACCCCATTTTGTTGGGGTGTGTAGGGGCA
This sequence comes from Nicotiana otophora, assembly GCA_000715115.1. Taxonomy (NCBI): domain Eukaryota; kingdom Viridiplantae; phylum Streptophyta; class Magnoliopsida; order Solanales; family Solanaceae; genus Nicotiana; species Nicotiana otophora. Next base: position 48,306 of record AWOL01S0018442.1, read on the forward strand.
GGTCTTTTGGTGGACAATTCCTTTAGAATGAAAAAATAAAACAACCTCAAAACTGGTGAACCCTAGTCCATTATCAGTCTTTATAGACTTGATTGAAGTCCCAAACTGGTTTTCTACCATGGTGAAAAATGCTTTAATCACATACAAAGCATTACTCTTGCTGCCCAAAGATGTGTTCGGGCAGACCTACTATAATTCATCTACAGGAGTTATGAAGTATCTGTGGCCATCATGCATATTTACATTGTAAGATCCCCACAAATCAATGTGTAATAGTTCAAAAATTTTGGTTGAGGATGAACTTTTCAATGGAAAGGGCAAGCTTGTTTGTCTGTCCATGGGGCATATATGGCACATGAAGGGTTGTTTTGAGGCAAATTGAACTGGTATGGTTGAGATACCTCTCATCTTTACAAAGGGTACATGTCCTAATTGATTGTGCTACAAGGAATCAACAATATCAACACCATTAACAAAGACTTTAAGCATAGAATGGCCACTTCCTTTATTCAAATTTGAACTATGTACAACAATCCATGGATCATAAAGTGCTTTATTTACATGTGTGTGATGTGAAGTGGAATGGCATGACATAGAATCAGAAACAGTGCTAGAAGTAGACTTTGAGAACTGAAAGTACAAACCATCTATTGATTTACCAATCTCCAGAGGCCTCTTCACTGAAAGGGACTGCAGAAGGAAGCAGGCAAATTTGGTAAATGCAACTATACAATCAAGTTGAACTGTCAAAGAATGAACAGAAATCAGGTTGTACTTGAAACTAGGCACAAAAAGAACTTTTCTTAGAGTGAATTTGGGGCTAAGGACTACATCTCCAATGAGTGTCACCTTTACCTTATATCCATTTGGCAATGACACCAGGAAAGGGTAAACTAGGGTTGTAGTGTTGGTTAACCAAGATTTCTTAAAATTCATATGGTTTGTGGCACCAGAGTCTAGGATCCATGAGTCAACATTTGGCTTAAAACAATCATATGAGTGATCACTATGCTCAACAGAATTATAAGAAGTCACAGTACCTGTAAAATTAACAGCACCACCAGCTATGTTAGTGTTCCTAGAATTTTCTCATGCATTTCCTGATTGGAAGTTCTCCAGCAGGTTCAACAATTGTCCATACTATTCCTTAGTTAGATCGTGCAAATTTTGTCCCTGTTCTTGCAAAATTCCATCCTTTTCTCCGGCATTCATTCCATCACCTGGTCCTCCAATCATATTTGCAGCATTTACTTTCCATTTGTTGAACTTGTTGAAAGTCTGTGAGTTGTTGTTGAACCTATTCATGCCCTCTGGATACCCATGAAGCTTGTAACATTTATCTTTGGTGTGCCCCGATCTTTTGAAATGCTTACAAAAAGGCATAGGTCTGTTAGGATTATAATTTCCTCTGAAACCCCCAGTTCCAACAGAATTCTGATTGTAGTTTGTCCTAAAGTTGTTGTCTCTTGAAGTGTTTGCATTTTGAGCAACAAAGTTGATCATGATTTGACTCTGGGACTTGACTTCCCTCTGTTTCTCCTCCCTAATAAGAATAGAGAAAGCTTGTGCTATGCTAGGTAAGGGGTTCATCATAAATATACTTCCCTTCACTATTGTATATACTTCGTTTAGTCCCATGAGAAACTGAATTAGCGTCATATCTTGTTCAGCCTTTTGCATTTTAGCCTTGGCTCCACAGACACATTGACAGTTGCACTGAGCATGTATGCTCAGATTGTTTAGCTCTTCCCACAAATTTTTCGTCTTAGTATAATATCCAGTGATATCGAGGATCCCTTGGTGTCACGGCCCAAAATCCAACTAGCTGTGATGGCACCTAACCTCGTCTACTAGGTAAGCCAAATAACACAATCCGATTTAATTAATATTTAACTGACTCTAATACACTCCCCAAGTACTGGTAGTACAAATCATAAGCTTTTAAGATTCATAATTTACAAAGCTGGAGTGAAATAAAAATATGTCATATGTTTGAATTATACATGAACAAATAAAAATTCTAAAGCTACCATGAACAAGAGGCAGCAATAACTGGGACGCAGGTACATCTTCAGATCCATCTCTCGTCGTATGCAGCTATATCAGCATCCGAAATCTGCATGCAAGGTGCAGAAGTATAGTATGAGTACAACCGATCCCATGTACTAAATAAGTAAAAAAAACTAACATTTGGGATTAAAGTAGTGACGAGCTCAACAGGTATAGTCTAATATAAAACAACAGTACATAAATATAGGCATGCTTTGAAGTTCAGCAGTTAAACTCAGTACAAGTAAAATAGCTCAATTCTAAATAATATGAGGAATATGACATCTCTATATCTATATGCCAATGTACATACTGTATGTGATGTACTTAAGTGGAAACCTCGTATACTCAAATCTCAAANTCTCTCGTCGTATGCAGCTATATCAGCATCCGAAATCTGCATGCAAGGTGCAGAAGTATAGTATGAGTACAACCGATCCCATGTACTAAATAAGTAAAAAAAACTAACATTTGGGATTAAAGTAGTGACGAGCTCAACAGGTATAGTCTAATATAAAACAACAGTACATAAATATAGGCATG
>AWOL01S0018444.1:786-20575 GCA_000715115.1 Nicotiana otophora
CTATGAAACGCATAGGTACATTGTGTTATGAAATCCTGTGGACGGTCTATGAAATGTATAGGTACATTGTGTTATGAAACCCTATGGACGGTCTATGAAACGCATAGGTACATTGTGTTATGAAATCCCGTGGACGGTCTATGAAACATATAGGTACATTGTGTTATGAAGTACATTGTGTTATGAAATCCTGTGGACGCTCTATGAACACATAGGTACATTGTGATATGAAATCCCGAGGACGGTCTATGAACGCATAGGTACATTGTGTTATAAACTCCATTGTGATATGAAATCCTGTGGACGGTCTATGAAACATATAGGTGCATTGTGTATAAGAGGTATAAATGTACGGTATGAATAAACACTATGGACGGTCTATGAAACGCATAAGTGCATAATATGATATGTGAACACCAAGGACGGTCTAATAAGACACATTGTTAATGCAGACAATAGGTGCTCCTTTTGTTGTCCTTGTTTGTAGAGGTTGTTTCAATTATATTATATTATGTGTTCCACGTATAGATCATATGGGCATTTTATTTTTGAAAGAGTATTTTTAGCTATACATACTAGTTCTATTCGACAGTACTAATGTCCCTTTTGCCGGGGACGCTGCATCTTTAATGGATGCTGGTGGTTCTACAGCAGGTGGCATTGATCAGTGATAGCAGTACACTCTTTTAAGCCAATTTGATGAGCCCCACTTCATTTCGGGGTCATGTATCTTTTGTTTCTCATATAATTTGTGGTTGAGGTATAGCCGAGGCCTTGTTGCCGACATTTCCATATTACTCTTCAGTTGTACTTAGAGGCTCCGCAGACAGGTTGTGGGTGATATTTGATATTGGGAATTGGATTAGAACTATTGGTATTTGGCAACATGATTTTCATTAAATCTATAAACTCGTACTATTTTGGGAATATTGAATGATGTTTGTTAATGGGAATGAAATGGAAGCGGTTAATGAAATCTCTTCAGTATTTGATTAACGGAGTACATCTTCTCTTTATTCACGAATGAATTTGGGTAGAAGGAATCTAACAGGCTTGCTCGGTCGGGTTCACTCGGTTGAGCGCCGGTCGCGCTCCTCGGTTTTGGGGCGTGACAAGATGAATCCGAGCTATCTCGCTACGCACCACTGGGAACCATACCGGTATCTGCACTAGAGGTGCAAAGTGTAGTATGAGTACAGCCGACCCCATGTAATATGTAAATGCCGAGTCTAATCTCGATGAAGTAGCTACGAGGCTATGACAAGTCACTTACAAATAACCTGTATGAAATAATAATAATAACAGAACAACATGAATAGAAATAAGGCATTTAACTCATGAAAATGGATCCGAAAATCCAACTACCAGAGAGCCCAGAGTAACAAAGTCTCAAGTCTCATATCACATTACCGAGGATATTTTAATAATCACAAACAATTACAACGTCTCCAATCCGTTACAACGTGCAACCTTATCTCACCATATCATCTTCTGTTCATATCATAATCCATCCTTATTCCTTCATTTCATTTCAATACATTTCTATTTCTGTTGCGGCGGGCAACCCACTTCCCAAACAATTTCAATCATCAACATAAACAATTTGATAAAAATATTTATAAAATATTTACATCAAAAGGTAGATGTACAAGACAATAAAGAACCATAGAATGACTAAAGAATCTCTAACATCTAGAAATCTCAAACTTTACCAATTCACCGGTACATAACAGTTAAATAGCTCACGCAAGTGAAACAACATTATAGAGTGCAACAAATACCACAAAAATAATAGAAACAGATAAATCATGTGATAATTCAAATGTGCAATTAAGGCGGGTAGAAACAGGTAGCAAATAAGAAGAAACAATGTGAGAAACAAACAAATTTAGGCAAAGTAACAATTAAATGACAAGTAACAAATATGGCATAGAAGTCAAGTAAATGCATGTAACAATTAAAGCATGGAAAAAGAGATATCATGAAATGAACGAAAACGTGGATATAAATATCAAATTCCGCATGCTAAATCCCATGACGGTGTATATACACTCTTCACCTCGCATATACGTCGTTTACCCACATGATTCACATAACAAATAATTCAATAAATCCTAATTCCCTCTAGTCAAGGTTGGACACAACACTTACTACACTCCGCGAATAAAGAAATCAATCAAGCACGACCTTGCCTTTTGAACAAGCCTCTAAACCAACCAAATCTAACAAATTATCGATCAAACAATTCAAAATAAGCTTTAGAAACTACCTATTAACAAAAGAGGTTCAATTTTGAATCATTTTTGAAAACGTCAACAAACGTCAACCCCGGGACCGCTTGGTCAAAACCCGATTACACATTCACCCTGAGCCCAGTTATATGATTTATTTTGAAATCCAACCTCAATTTGAGGTCTAAACCTCAATTTTATAAAATTCCCAATTTCTACCCAAATCCCTAATTTCTACCATGGAAATCCTAAATTTAATGTTGAAATCTTATGAAACATAATGGGGAATTGAAAGAAAGTAGATTAGAGTTGCTTACCAATGATTTTGGGAACTAACGTCTCTTGAAAAATTGCCTTTAGAGTGTTTAGGGTTGAGAAATATTGTAAAATGAGCTAAGTCCCAATTTTCTCATCTTTTATCCAGCTGCAGATGTCGCAATTGCAATGTCATGTTCGCAATTGCGATCATCGCAAAAGTAAAGCACAGGTCGCAAATGCGAATTGTGCATCAGAAGCCCAGATGTCTCAAATGCGACAAAAATGATTTCAAATGCAAAAGTCCTACCTTCGAAAATGCGGCCAAATTCTTTGCAATTGCGAAGATATCCTATTTGTGCCAGGCGTCGCAAATGCGACCAAATGCTCGCAAAAGCGATCCTGGACAGTTCGCAAATGCGAACTATTTTCTCCCAAATGCGAGGTTACCCAATCTCAGGCGCTGCTCACAAATGCAAACTTTTGTCCGCAATTGCGAGCCAGACCTCGCAAATACGAGATCTGCAACTAAAATCCAGAAACCAACGGACTTCAAACCATGCAAACTCATCTGAAATGCGTCCGAAACTCACCCGATGCCCTCGGGCTCCAAACCAATCATTCACACAGGTGAAATAGAATCATAAGAACTCGCTCGCATGATCAAATCATCAAAATATCATCTAAAACTACAAATCAACCCTCAAAACAAATGAAATTTCAAAGAGAACTAAAAAACAACTAGAATCACAACTAAACGTCTAAATCATATCAAATCAAGTCCAAATTGCACCAAATTTTGCAGATAAGTTTCAAATAGCAAAACGGACCTATATCAAGTCCCAAAATTAAAATTCGAATATGACACAGACCATGCACGCAAAACCAAATGTGACACAAACCACGCACGCAAACCAAAAAACATCAAGCAGAGCTAATGGAGGTCTCGAAACTCAAAATTAAGGGGTAGTATTCAAAATGACCTATCGGGTTGTCACATTCTCCACCTTTAAAAGAAACCTTCATTCTTGAACGGACATAGATAAGTACCTAGACTGGTGAAAAGGTGTGGGTATCTACTCCGCATATCGGACTCGGACTCCCACATAGGTGCCTTGATTTGCTGACCTCTCCACTGCACTCTCATAGAAGGATAACTCTTAGATATCAACTTCCGGACCTGTCGGGCTAGAATAGCCATCGGCTCCTCCTCATAAGTCAAATCTTTGTCGAATTGGACTAAGCTAAAATCTAATACATGGGACGGATCCCCATAATACTTCAAAGCATGGAAACATGGAACACCGAGTGAACTGCTGATAAACTAGGCGGCAATGCAACTTTATAGGCCACCTCACCAACTTTCTCAAGGATCTCAAAAGGACCGATATACCTAGGTCTCAACTTTACCTTCTTCTTGAACCTCATTACACCATTCATGGGTGAAAGCCGCAACAAAACCCTTTCTCTTACCATTAATGCTACATATGGAGCCCTCCGATCAGCGTAACCTGTTGCCCAGACTGGGTTGTAGGAAGCTGATCCTGAATCAACTTGACTTTCTCCAAGGCATCCCAAACAAAATCAATACCCGACAACCTAGCCTCTCCAAGCTCAAACCAACCAACTGGAGAACAACACCGCCTTTTATATAAGGCCTCATAAGGAGCCATCTGAATACTCGATTGATGGTTGTTGTTGTAGGCGAAATTGGTAAGTGGTAAGAACTGATACCTTGAACCCCTAAAATCCATAACATACGCACGTAGAATATCCTCTAAGATCTGAATGGTGCACTCAGACTGCCCGTCCTTTTGGGATGAAATATTGTACTCAAATCAACCCGTGTGCCTAAATCACGCTACACAGCCGTCCAGAAATGTGATGTGAACTGCGTGCCTCAGTCAGAGATATTAGATACCAGCACACCGTGGATGCGAACAATCTCCTGGGTATAGATCTGAGCCAGCTGCTCTGAAGAATAGGTGACCACCACCAGAATAAAATATGCAGAGTTGGTCAACCTATCTACAATGACCCACACAACGTCAAATTTCTTCAAAGTACGTGAAAGCCCAACAATAAAATCCATGGTAATACGCTCCCACTTCCACTCGAGAATCTCAAGTCTCTAAAGTAAACCACCCAGTCTCTGATGCTCGTACTTCACCTCCTGGCAATTCAAACACTGAGCCGCATACTCTACTATATCTTCCTTCATTCTCCTCCTCCAATAATTCTGCCTCAAATCGTGACACATCTTGATGGCACCCAGATGAATGGAATACCGCGAACCGTGGGCCTCCTCAAGAATCAACTTACGCAGTCTATCCACATTGGGCACACAAATCCGACCCTGCATCTGCAACACCCTATCATCTCCAATAGAAACCTCATTGGCATCGCCGTGCTACACTGTGTCCTTAAGAACAAGTAAATTGGGGTCATCATAATCACGCTCTCTGATGCGCTCATACAAAGAAGGCTGAGAAACCATGCAAGCAAGAACCCGCGGGGCTCCGCAACACCTAACCTCATTAGACGATTATCCAAAGGCTGAACATCTAATGCTAACTGTCTCTCACCCAATGGAATATATGCAAGACTACCCACACTCTCAGCCTTTCTGCTCAATGCATCGGCCACCACATTGGCCTTCCCGGGATGGTACAAAATGGTGATATCATAGTTTTTTAACAGCTCTAACCACCTCTGCTGCCTCAAGTTTAAATATTTTGCTTAAACAAGTGTTGTAGACTCCGATGATCTGTGAATAACTCACACAACACACTGTAGAGGTAATGCCTCCAAATCTCCAATGCATGAACAATAGCTGCCAACTCTAAATCATGAACAAGGTAGTTCTTCTCATGAACCTTCAGCTGTCGAGATGCGTAGGCAATTATCCTACCATCTTGCATCAACACCACGCCAAGCCCAATACATGACGCATCACAATACACAATATAAGACCCCAAACTCGTAGGCAACACCAACATTGGAGTTGTAGTCAAAGCAATCTTGAGCTTCTGAAAACTCAACTCACACTCATCAGACCACCAGAATGGGGGCACCCTTCTGGGTCAATCTAGTCAATAGGGATACGATAGATGAAAACCCCTCCATGAATCGGTGATAATAACCCGCCAAACCCAGGAAGCTCCAAATCTCTATAGGTGAAGTATGCCTAGTGTCACGACCCAAAATCCTAACCTGTCATGATGGTGCCTATCGTGGTACTAGGCAAGCCGACATTTATGAAATAACTCCAACACTTAACAAAAAAGGGATTTAAAGTAGTTTAAATGATACCAACTTCTCATAAATAGGATAGAAATCCAAAATACAACATGGAAATTCCCAACATCGAGGTGTCACTGAGTACATGAGCATCTATACATCACAAGTCCAAAAAATACTGTCTATGAAAATATGAACCCAAACACAATAAGTGGAACGATAGGGAAAGAGAAACAAGGTCTACGAAACGCCGGTAGCTACATCATAATCTCCTGAAGATCAACTGTGCGCGAAAATCAACACCTACTGTGTCCAGGAACACCTGGATCTGCACACGTAGTGCAGGGTATAGTATGAATACAGCCAACTCAGCAAAGTAACAATACTAAATAAATAACTGAAGGTAGTGATGAGCTTTACAGTTATAGTTCAATTATAGTGATTATTTTTAACATGGAAGGTAGGCATGCTTTCAAGTTAGACAATTAAGGCCAAAACATTAATTTCATGTCAAGTTCAACTGAAACAGAGTTTAATATCTTTCAGAAATTATCCAGACAGTAATACATGGCAGCTAAGTGCAACGAATATGAAATCAAATGCGCCCTCTCAGGGCCACAGTCAATCAGCCCTCCCATTCACTCAACACTCGGCACTCATACTCAGTAGGTACTTGTACTCACTGGGTGTGTATACAGACTCTAGAGGGGTTCCTTCAGCCCAAGTGCTATAATCCGCACGGACAACTCACGTGCTGCACGGACAACTCACGTGCTATAATGTAATATCTGGATCCGCATGGACAACTCACATGCTATAGTATAATATCTAGATCCACACAGACAACTCATGTGCTATAGTATAATATTTCACAACCAGGCCCTCGGCTTCACTCAGTCATCAACCTCTCCAGTCTCTCGAGCTCTCAGAAATCATAATAAGCAGCCCAGACAGCAATGATATGATGCATAAAAAATGAACAATAGAGGCTGAGATGTAATATACAAATAAACTGTGACTGAGTACAAACAACAATTAGTAGATAATTCAATATGTATACGATTTCTGTGGGTCCCTACAATGCACACACATAGTCTAAACATGATTTATGGTTCAATTTCTCTAATACATGGAGAATAAATAGATAACAACAGATTATTCACTACACAGTCCCATGGAATTTGACCGAGTCACAATTCCTATGGTGCACGCCCACACGCCGTCACCTAGCATGCGCGTCACCTCAAAACCAAATACATGACACGTAATACGGGGTTTCGTACCCTCAGAATCAAATTTAGAACTGTTATGTACCTCAATACGAGCAAGTCTCTACTCCAACACACCCTTGCCTCGTGAAACGACCTCTGAATGCCTCAAATCTAGCCATAAACAATGCGATATAATCAATACTGGCTAAAGGAATCAACTCCACAAGAAAATGCTAAACTATTAATCAAAATAAAAAATCGGCTCAAAAGCCGGCCCCTGGGCCCACATCTTGAAATTCGATAAAAGTCACAAAACCCGAAAGCCCTCTCAACCACGAGTCTAACCATACCAAATCTATCAAAATCCGACACCCAATCGTCCCCCAAATCCCCAAATCAAACTCTCCAAATCTCTAGCCTCAAAGTCCCAACTTACACCTTAAATACACACCAAACTAGGTGGGAAAATCAATGGGGAAGCAATATTATTGATAAAAAATAAGCACAAGGGACTTACCTCAAGAATCCCTTTGAAAACCCTCTCAAAGATCGCCTAAACCGTGCTTGAAATGTTTGAAAAAAAGCCAAAATCGCGAACCCTTGTTTTAATAATCTGCCCAGGCTTTTCGCACCTGCGGCCATATATATGCACCTGCAGAACCACTTCTGCGGTCAATTCCCTGCTTCTGCGGAAGGCACTTAAATTCCTCAGGCCCGCATCTGCGCNATGAAAATATGAACCCAAACACAATAAGTGGAACGATAGGGAAAGAGAAACAAGGTCTACGAAACGCCGGTAGCTACATCATAATCTCCTGAAGATCAACTGTGCGCGAAAATCAACACCTACTGTGTCCAGGAACACCTGGATCTGCACACGTAGTGCAGGGTATAGTATGAATACAGCCAACTCAGCAAAGTAACAATACTAAATAAATAACTGAAGGTAGTGATGAGCTTTACAGTTATAGTTCAATTATAGTGATTATTTTTAACATGGAAGGTAGGCATGCTTTCAAGTTAGACAATTAAGGCCAAAACATTAATTTCATGTCAAGTTCAACTGAAACAGAGTTTAATAACTTTCAGAAATTATCAAGACAGTAATACATGGCAGCTAAGTGCAACGAATATGAAATCAAATGCGCCCTCTCAGGGCCACAGTCAATCAGCCCTCCCATTCACTCAACACTCGGCACTCATACTCAGTAGGTACTTGTACTCACTGGGTGTGTATACAGACTCTAGAGGGGTTCCTTCAGCCCAAGTGCTATAATCCGCACGGACAACTCACGTGCTGCACGGACAACTCACGTGCTATAATGTAATATCTGGATCCGCATGGACAACTCACATGCTATAGTATAATATCTAGATCCACACAGACAACTCATGTGCTATAGTATAATATTTCACAACCAGGCCCTCGGCTTCACTCAGTCATCAACCTCTCCAGTCTCTCGAGCTCTCAGAAATCATAATAAGCAGCCCAAACAGCAATGATATGATGCATAAAAAATGAACAATAGAGGCTGAGATGTAATATACAAATAAACTGTGACTGAGTACAAACAACAATTAGTAGATAATTCAATATGTATACGATTTCTGTGGGTCCCTACAATGCACACACATAGTCTAAACATGATTTATGGTTCAATTTCTCTAATACATGGAGAATAAATAGATAACAACAGATTATTCACTACACAGTCCCATGGAATTTGACCGAGTCACAATTCCTATGGTGCACGCCCACACGCCGTCACCTAGCATGCGCGTCACCTCAAAACCAAATACATGACACGTAATACGGGGTTTCGTACCCTCAGAATCAAATTTAGAACTGTTATGTACCTCAATACGAGCAAGTCTCTACTCCAACACACCCTTGCCTCGTGAAACGACCTCTGAATGCCTCAAATCTAGCCATAAACAATGCGATATAATCAATACTGGCTAAAGGAATCAACTCCACAAGAAAATGCTAAACTATTAATCAAAATAAAAAATCGGCTCAAAAGCCGGCCCCTGGGCCCACATCTTGAAATTCGATAAAAGTCACAAAACCCGAAAGCCCTCTCAACCACGAGTCTAACCATACCAAATCTATCAAAATCCGACACCCAATCGTCCCCCAAATCCCCAAATCAAACTCTCCAAATCTCTAGCCTCAAAGTCCCAACTTACACCTTAAATACACACCAAACTAGGTGGGAAAATCAATGGGGAAGCAATATTATTGATAAAAAATAAGCACAAGGGACTTACCTCAAGAATCCCTTTGAAAACCCTCTCAAAGATCGCCTAAACCGTGCTTGAAATGTTTGAAAAAAAGCCAAAATCGCGAACCCTTGTTTTAATAATCTGCCCAGGCTTTTCGCACCTGCGGCCATATATCTGCACCTGCAGAACCACTTCTGCGGTCAATTCCCTGCTTCTGCGGAAGGCACTTAAATTCCTCAGGCCCTCATCTGCGCTCCATGTTTCACACATGCGGAGCCGCTTCTGTGGTCTTCCATCCGCTTCTGCAGAAACGGGCCCCTCTCTCAATTTCTCATTTGCGGAGCCTCGTTCTCACTTGTGGGCTCGCAGATGCAGTAAATTTTTCGCACCTGCACCCTGCCCAGGCCAGCCCAACTCTGCTTCTGCGTAAACCCAACCGCATATGCGACATCGTAGGTGTGGAAATGACCTTGCACCTGTGACCTCTGCGCACCTTCTCCCTGGCTGCTTCTGCGGTTCACCTCTCGCTTCTACGAGATCGCATCTGCGATCCCCACTCCACATGTGCGATTACACCAGAAGCTGGTGAGCTTCAGCACTTCCCTCAAACTTCAATTCGATCCGTTAACCATCCGAAATCACCCCGAGGTCCTCGGGACCTCAACCAAACATACCAACAAGTCTTAACACCTCATACGAACTTAGTCGAGCCTTAAAACCACCTCGAACAACATCAAAAACATGAATCGCACATAGATTCAAGCCTAATGAACTTTAAACTTCCAATTTCTACAAACGATGCCAGATTCTATCAAATCACATTCGATTGACCCCATATTTTGCACACAAGTCACAAATGACACCACAGACCTACTCCAACTTCCAGAATTAGAATCCGACTCCGATATCCAAAAATCCACTCCAGGTCAAACTTCCCAAAAATTCAACTTTTGCCATATCAAGCCTAATTCCACTACGGACCTCTAAATCACAATTCGGACACGCTCCTAAGTCCAAAATCACCTAACGGAGCTAACAGAAAATGTCAAAACTCCGTTCCAGAGTCATTTACTCAAATATCAACATCCGGTCGATCATTTTAACTTTAGCTTTCAACGCTGAGACTAAGTGTCTCATTTCATCCTGAAATCACACCGGACCCGAACTGACTACCTCGACAAGTCACATAACAGCTATAAAGTAAAAAATGAGCTGTAGATGGGGGGAACGAGGCTACAACTCTCAAAATGACCTGCTGGGTCGTTACACCTAGGCTAGTTCTAGACTGCCTCAATCTTCTTAGGATCCACTTTAATGCCCTCGAAAGATACAACATGGCCCAAAAAGGCTATTGGGTCCAACAATAACTCACACTTTGAAAACTTGGCATATAACTGACTATCTCTGAGAGTGTGAAGTACGATCTGCAGATGCTGCTCATGCTTCTCTTGACTGTGGGAGTAGACCAAAATTTCATCATTGAAGACGATCACAAAAGAATCCAAATAAGGCTTGAATATCCGGTTTATCAAATCCATAAATGCTGCTGGGACATTTGTCAACCCAAATGACTTCACTAGGAACTCATAGTGACCATACCGAGTTTGAAAGGTTGTCTTATGGGACATCCGATGCCCTAATATTCAACTGATGGTAGGAAGATCTCAAATCAATCTTTGAAAACACTTTCGCACCCTGAAGCTAATAAAAAAAGTCATCAATCCTCGGCAACGAATACTTATTCTTCATAGTGACCTTGTTCAACTGCCGATAATCTATGCACATCCTCATCGAACCATCCTTCTTCTACACGAACAACACTTGTGTACCCTAGGGCGAGACACTGAGTCTAATGAATCCCTTATCAAGAAAATCCTGCAACTTCTCCTTTAGTTCCTTCAACTCAGTCGGGGCCATATGGTATTGTGGAATAGAAATGGGTTGAGTATCCTGAGCCAAGTGAATACAAATTCAATATTTCTGTCGAGTGGCATCACCGACAAATCTACAAGAAACACCTCTGAAAACACGCGCACAACTGTTACTGAATCCAATTCAAGGAACCTCCACACTAGGATCACGGATTTAGGCCAAATATGCTGGACATACCTTCTTGACCATATGCCGAGCCTTACATAAGAAATAACCCTGCTGATAGCATGGCCAAGAGTCCCTCTCTACTCTAATTGGGGCAACTCCGACATGGCTAAAGTCACCGTCTTGGCATGACAATCCAAAATAGCTTGATAAGGTGACAACCAATCCATGCCCAAGATAACATCAAAGTCCACCATATCAAGAAGTAGAAAATCTACACTAGTCTCAAGGCTCCTGATAGAAATCACACACGAGAGATAAACACGATCTGCTACAATAGAATCTCCCACATGCATGGACACAGAGACATGAGCACTCAAAGAATCACGAGGTATAACCAGATATAAAGCAATGTAGGAGGACACATATGAATAAGTAGAGCATGGATCAAATAAAACTGAGGCATCCCTATGGCAAATCGGAATAATACTTGTGATGATGGCGTCAGATAAATCTGCTTCAGGTCAGGATGGGAATGCATAAAAATGGGGCTGGGCCCTACCACTTTGACATCTGCCCCTCGTGCGACCTCTAGCTGGCTGGCCTCCACCTTTAATGGCCTGACATCCACCTCTAGCTGCCTGACCCCCATCTCTAGCTGGTTGGGCGGGCGGTGGAGCAGCTGGTGCCGGCATAATGGCACGAGAACCCTGCTGAGGTCTGCCGCCCATCAATCTAGGACAGTACCTCCTAATGTGACTTGTACCTCCACACTCAAAGCACTCCCTCGGTTGTTTTGGCTGCTGAAGCTGAGACTAACCTAATGGCCCGGATAACCACTGTAGTAACTCTATAGCGGTGGTGCATTGATAGGAGCTGAAGATGCACTGAATGTTGGCTGCTCAGGACAAGACCCATAAGAACCACGACTGCCCGAAGCACAATGGGCTACATGAAGAGCTGACTTAATCGTCCTAGGAGGGTAGCCTCTACCAAAAGAACCCATGCCTCCAGATGAGGCACCATTGAAACCACAAATAGGATGAGGCCTCTTCTCAAGCACCGTCTTCCTACCCTGACAATGAATCATCTCGATCCATCTAGCAATCTCTGCGGCCCTCCGGAAGGAAATATCATCCCCTGTCTCCTTGGCCATCTGAAGCCTGATGCCGAAAGTAAGGCTATCAATAAACCTCCTCACCTTCTCTCTATCAGTGGGAATCAAGATTGTTGCATGACGGGCTAGATCACACAAATCGGGTCTCATACTGGGTGACAGTCATGCCAACCTGCTGAAGGCGCTCGAACTACCTCCTGCAGTACTCCTCTCTCAGTGTGAAAGGAATGAACTTCTCCAGAAATAGCTGTGAAACTGATCCCAAGTAAGTGGAGGTGAATCGGTTGGTCTGCTCTGCACATAATCCCGCCACAATCTCTTGGCGGAACCGGTCATCTGGAACACTTCAAAGTCAACCCCATTGGTCTCAACAATACCCATGTTGCGAAACACCTCGTGGCAACAGTCCAAATATTTATGTGGGTCCTTAGAAAGTGCACTGCCAAAATAAATAGGAAAGGGCTTGATGAACTTATCCAACCTCATCAATCCTTAAGAAGACATCGCAGGCCTCTCCCTGGGTTGTGTAGCAATAACGGGCTGAACCGCCCCAACTGCTGGAACTGCTAGAGTCTAATATATGGGAGCCATCTGCTCTAGAGTGTGAGTGGCAGGGGTCTGTGCTCCTCTCCCAGCCCGAAGACAGTTGGTGCCATAGAAAATACTCCAGCATGAACCACACTCTCCATGAGTCCAACTAAGTGGACTAGAGCGTCCCGAAGTACGAGAGTGGCTATAAATCCCTCTGGGACCTGAGCGGGTCCAACTGGTGTGGTCTGAACTGGGACCTTCTCCTCGTGATCAATCTGAGGCTCCATAATGGGTGCTGCTGCGCGTGCTCTAGGCTGAGCACTACCTCTGCCTCAGCCTCGATCTCTACCCTTCGTAGTGGCTGCAATAGGGGGCTCTGGCTCCTACCCGACTATAGATGTTGTGCGTATTTTCACCATCTATGAGAGAAACATAGTAGAATGGTTCAAACTTCAGTAATGGAATAAAGTCGCACGATAGAGAAAGAGAGAAGTGAAATTTTTCTAAAGCCTTATAGCCTCTAGAAGATAAGTACAGATATTTCCGTATCGATCCTCCAGACTCTACTAAGCTTACTCATGACTCGTGAGACCTAGGCAATCTAGTGCTCTGATACCAACTTGTTGGAATCCCACCTTCGGGATCATGATGACGCCTAACATTTCATTTGCTAGGCAAGCAAATGTTAGCTAAGTTACTTACCCAATTTTAACAATTCAAATCAAAACGCTACCAATAATAACATTAATAGTCTGAAATAGAGTAATTTAATGCTAAATAATGTAATCTAAACACATCCCAGAATCTGGAGTCACGAATATATGAGCATCTAGAGTGCTACAGATAAAGTCTGAACAAAATACAATTGTTTTGAAGCTAAAATAAACAGTAATGATAGAATGGGAGGGGACTTCAAGGTTGCAGACGCCATACAACTATACCTCAAGTCTCCAAACAGTAGCTAAATATGAGCAGTCTCGCTATGCGCTGCTGGGACCCACAACGGTATCTGCACAAGAAGTGTAGAGTGTAGTATGAGTACAACCGATCTCATGTACTATGTAAGTGCCAAGCCTAACCTCGACGAAATAGTGACGAGGCTATGGCAAGTCACTTAATAATAATAATAATAATAATAATAATAATAATAATAATAATAATAATAATAATAATAATAATAATAACAACAACAGGAAAACAAGAATTGAAATATAGCAGTTAACTCATGAAAACAGATCCGAAAATTCAATTACCAGAGAGCCCAGAGTAACAAAGTCTCAAGTCTCATATCACATTACCGAGGATAATTCAACAATTACAACTTATCCAATTCGTTGCAGCGCGCAACCCGATCCCACCATATCATAATGTTTCATATCATAATTTTCCCTTATTACTTTATTTCATTTCAATACCTTTCCATTTCTATTACGACGTGCAAGCCGCTCCCCAAACAATTTCTATCATCAACATAAATAATTCAACAACAATATTTACAAAATATCTACATCAAAAGGTCAATGTACAAAATAGTAAAGAACCACAGAATAACCAGAGAATCTCTAACATATCTAAATCTCAAACTTTATCAATTCATCGGTACATAATACTTAAACAGATCACACAAGTGAAACAACATTATAGAGTGCAACAAATACTACGAAACCAATAGAAATAGGTAAAACATGTGACAATAAAGATGTGCAAGTAGCAAAATAAGCAGAGTGAGAAATGAACAAATTAAGGCAAAGTAACAATTATATGACAAGTAACAAATGTGGCATAGAAGTTAAGTAAAGACATATAACAATTAAAGCATGGAACAAGAGATATCATGAAATAAACGAAAACATGGAAATAAATATCCAATTCTCGCATGCTAAATCCCATGTGTGCGTATATACACTCGTCACCTCGAATATACGTCATTTACCCACATGATTCACATAACAAATGATTCAACAAATCCTAATTCCCTCAAGTCAAGGTTAGACACAATACTTACCTCACTCGGTGTACAAAGCAATCAATCAACCACGGCCTTGCCTTTTGAACAAGCCTGCAAACCAACCAAATCTAGCCAATTATCTATCAAACGATTCAAAATAAGCTTTAGAAACTACACGTTAACGAAAGAGGTTCAATATTGATCATTTTTTAAAAAGTCAATAATAGTCAACCTCGGGCTCGCTTGCTCAAAACTCGATCTTCGGACCAAAACCTGATTACTCATTTACCCCCGAGCCTGGTTACACGATTTATTTTGAAATGGACCTTAATTTGAGGTCTAAACCTCAATTTTACAAAATGGTTACGCCCCAAACTCGGGGAGCACGACCGGCGCTTAACCAAGAGAAACCGACCGAGCAAGCCTGTTAGATTTACTTCAACCCAAACTCATCCGTGGATAAAGAGGAGATGTACTCCGTTAATCAAACATCGTAAAGATTTTATTAACAACTTCCTTATCATTCCCATTAGCAGCTTCATTCATAATTTTCAAAATATTATAAGTTTATAGAATTAATGAAAAACATGATTCCCAAAAACCAACATTTCCAGTTCAATTCCCAACATCAACCACAACCCACAACCTGTGTACGGAGCCTCTTACTATAATAGAAGAGTAATATAGAAATGCCGGCAATAAGGCCCTGGCTATACCTCAAAACACAATGCATGAGAAACAAAAGATACATGACCTCTGAAATGAAGGGGGCTCACCAAGTCAGCTGAAGAAAGTGTACCGCTATCGCAGATCAATGCCGCCTACTGTGGATCCACCTGCATCCATTAAAGATGCAGCGCCCTCAGCAAAAGGTACGTTAGTACTGTTGTAGTATGTAAAGCTAAAAGTCCTCTTTCAAAACTGAATGACCATATAAGAAAAGACAACAGATAGAAATGGCAAGTCACAATTAACAATATCCAAATGTCCAGTTAAAACATAATAATTTTCAAAATATGAACTTCATATTCAACTTTTGGTTAGGAAAGCATTAATACCGATATACCACCGTCTTTGTTAGCACGGATTCCGATCAAACCCGATCGGCTAGGCCATCTCCCTACGAACAATGTGGTTTGACGAATGATGCGAAAGAAAGTTGTTACCAAGAGTAGTACCACCATGTGCGCAATATGGCGTCCGATCTCCACCCGATCAACTAGGACGCCTTCCCACATATGCTGTGTGGGTTGACTTTTTTCCAATCCACAATTGTTACCAGTTTCTTCCCAATTAAGGGGAATAATATCACAATTTCTCCAATATTTCAATTTCATCCCAAATAAGGGGAATAATCACAATCCACCCCTACACTGGCACGTGTAGTTTCAGGTGTGGGCCTTATGACCCACCCTTCCTCGGTTTTGCTAATGATGCTCCCAAAAATATTTTTGATTTGATTTGCACACAAAGGTAACATAAATACAATTGTACCCAGCTCAACAATTTTCACATTGTATAAATTCTTATTAGTATTTTCAGACACTCACAACAACAATATTTCCTTGGCTCATTTGGCCATTCACAAGATTTTTTATTCTTGGTACGGTGGGTGTATTTCATATTCCACACTTTCACCTCTTTCAATTTCAAAGATCACTATCAAATATCAACATATATAATATTTTATCAATCATATAACTCAAGTTTATTAGTAATGGAAACTTTTAACATAAGGTTTCTTCCCAAATAATGGAGCATACCGACCAGCAATACAAGCACACATCAAATCATAACAATCAATACACCATTTATTCTTACAATACTCTTTCCCAGAAATGACAATATACAATTTTAACACCTGATTATGTAAGAACTCGAATCACAATGGATATATTTGTAAAGCAAAGCATTAGTTAAAGCAGCCACTTATGGGCATGAATTGAGTACAAAAGCTTTTAGGCAATTCTATTTTCGAAATCATTTTTAAACAATATAGTCGAGGCTCATTTCATATTCTTTATTGCATCCTCTCAAATCATTTGCACTAATAGCCACAATCATAACTTAAATTCTTGGCACGTTGGCCATACACTATACCCCCAATTCAATTATTCCAATTCCAACCATCTTTATAGATTATCAATATTAAGACATTTCCAATCAAGATTTTAGGTACATATATGATCAATTAAGAATCTTAAGAATATTGAGATTTTCTTACACAATTTGGAATACTAGCTTTCATTTGAAATGCGATTCAAAGCCATAACATTTTAATGCGCAACCCACACCTTGAAACTCACGGGAACATTATGGAATTTGATTCTAAGATAGAAAGTTTAGCCAACATACCTTAATTGAGCTTCCTTGCACTATAAAATATTCCGAAAATCTTAGCAACTTCAATCTATTTTGAAAATATAATGAATTGAATCAAAATTAGGAGGATGATCATGGTTCTAGCTCATTTGAACATTTTATCAAATACTAGGTGTGCATTAAAGTTCTTAAGGCCCTTTTTTTTAAAGATTCCATCATTCCCCAACCCATTCTCTACCATATTTAGCTCACAACCTTCCCACGTAACGTAAGAATACATGCATGCAAGGTAAGCACTCCCATCCCCATGACTACCTTACTAATAGCCCATTATAGTTATATTATGAAATTAAGAGCTTGGTGATAGAATCTTACCTATTAGGATGAGGACCTAGGGTGCCTCTCTTGATAATCTTCAAAGGTTTAAGCAAGAATTGAAGAGAAATATTTTTGATGAAGATCTCTTTCTCCCTCTAGGACTCTTTCTCTAACTCTAAAGATATCAAAAATAAGCTCAAAATGGTTTATGGGATGTTTTATAATGGAATAGGGTCGGGTTTATAAACCCCAAAAATGAAGCTCTGGAACAGGTTTTGCGGTCGCATATGTGACCGCATAATGATTACGCAGTCCGCGAAATGACCGCAAAAGGTGGCCCTGGGAACTGGGCTGGCCTGCTTCACTCTGCGGCCGTTATGCGGCCCGTAGACCTGTTCTACGATCGCATAATGCACCACTGAACCTGCCTCCACAAAAGTCTAAGGATGACTACGCGACCAAAGTGCGGCCCGTGAAATGGTTATGCGATCGCATAATTGGCCGCGAAATGGACTTCAAAATTTGCCAAAAAGGCTGCTTCACTCTGCGGCCATTCTGCGGCCCACATAATTGGCCGCAGAAATGCCTACTTTAGCAAAACTATTTCCTTCAACTCCCCAGCATACTTTTCAATCCAAAAAGTCCGAAATGTGGCTCACAAGCTTGCCGCGAAGAATTTCTACTACTATTAACCTCTACGCCTACTTCGGCATCACGGAATCCGAGTTTTTAGGAAATATTTTACGGGGCCTTACATCCTCCCCCACTTATGATCATTCGTCCTCGAATGAGGGTCATAATCCGTCATTAGCATTTAATGTGGCCCAACTATTAGTTCACACACACCAGTAGTTTCAAAATTTGGCTAACTCCCTAAATTTCCAAAAATTTCGCCAGAGTCTCCCCTGTAACTGGGACTATTCACCTGTCAGAGTAACACCAAAACAACTCCTAACAACATATCCACAACCCAATAAAGCACCACAATGTATATACAAATAGCACTAATCTCAGCATTGCAAGCACTACATTATCAAAATGATATCTGGACGGGAACTGCCCATTTTTAAATCATAACACCTAGCAAGTACCTTTCAAATCACAATTATTTGACTATACACTCAAGTGAGAACATTTTATTTCCTTAACACTCTTGGCACTGAAGGTGGCCTCCTCTACTTACAGACTTCGTCATAACACATTAATAAAGGCAATCTCAACTCTCAGACTTATCTAACAAGGATGGAAAGTAGATACCCATCGGAATCCAATTATCCATTAACTTCACCTTCTTACACATAGACACATGAAATACCAGATATACGGAGAACAATAATAGGGAAACATCATACTCGTAGTTTGGCCTATTTCCTTCATGATTTCATAAGGCCTAATATGACCACACATACTTTACCTTTATTAACAATTCACATAGCATCCTCATGGAGATCCCCCCATTGACTTTATTCAACTCTGAATCTCTGTCCCGAACACCCAAACGAAACCTTTGGCGACCTCCAACAATTTCTCTAAGATGTTCTAGAATGAATGTGACGATCAAATTTCTTATCCCATATATTTGATCACGGGATGATGCTTCGTCTTTGACATGTTTGAACCTTCAACCCCCATAGATTTAATACAAGGAGGAACAACCGTGTTTGAGATTTGGTTGGAATTATTCAAGAATCCATCAACGGGCTGAGCAGAGTATTTCATGAGGTTATATATCCTAAAGGACATGAAGCTCACTACAGATAACGCTGACAAGATTAATCGTAGTGATGACATCATTGATTCGACAAATGAGGCATAGAGTTAACTAGTATATCGGCAATAGAAATCCTTAAGGAGGAATAGTCAAGTACATGACACCAGTTACCTACTTGAGTGTAAGGAAAAATGTTTAATTCGAAATGAGAATATTCTGGCACCCTGAATGTGATATGGGTTTCAAAACATACAAAGCTGCAGTATGCTCTTAATAGTAACTAGCACAAGGAATCTATGCCACAAGCCTACGAGGATGACAAAGAAGTTAACACTTGTGATATTATTATCATTCTGACAACTTAACCCCTTTTCGATAGTTGATCCTATATGAGAGAACTAGAGATTCAACAAACATGTCTTTCAAATCAAAATACCCCTGATATGTGCCAAACATCTGGAAGCATCTAATTTCAACCTTTCACGAGTGAAACCACATAGTTGGGACATCTAAATATTTGGGATGGAATCATGTATTGGTTAGAGAAAATGAAATTTTTTCTATGAGATAGACATGTTGCTGCCATAATAACTCTCAGGATGCAATACCAGGCCACTTCATGGAAGACTACAATACTAGGTA
>AWOL01S0018446.1:0-11489 GCA_000715115.1 Nicotiana otophora
AAGAATCAAGTATGTAGAGAGCAGATGTCAGATTTTCTTAATAGTTATATGCTCTTAAGTGAGTTTGATTCAAATACCACTTAGACCAAACTCAATGTCGCTAAGGCTGTTTAATAGGATAGCTGGCAAAATAATGCCAAATACTTATCATGCCATAACACTGCTGGTTACGAGACGACTGTTTCAGCTATTTCCCTTGAGTCCTTGACCAAGAAATATTTCAAAATGAAGCTACTTTAGTTGAATTAAATTATAGAAGGTGCATCTTTTTAAACATGATCCTTTTCCAGTTATAGTTAAAGAGTTGAAAAAGGTGGGGTTTTTTTTCGAATTCTGCCTTACTCAAACAGCAGAAATGTTGAACAAAATCAGAAAACTGAGATTTTAAGGCAAATGAAGTTCAGTTGATGCAACCTAGAATTATGATAACATAAGAATATTAGATAACACGGCAAATGGTGCCGGGTTGTGCTAGTTATATTACTGGATGTATCCTAGAATGACATATAATACAACAGAGAAACTTCACCTCAACATTGCTATATAATGAGTCTGCTTCTACACCTCAAAATTCTCCCAGAATCAAGTCCCTATTCGTTCCTCTGTCAGTATGATTATTTTAACTTAGCTATTATAACATGTTTCCTCAATTCACTCACCCATCAGAAAAAAAGGAATTCAACAGTGTCCATCCTACAAGGAAAAAATGAATCTCTATATTCAGACATTTGATGTCGTTTCCACAGCCTTCCACTGCTAGTTATTCAAATTGAATCCATGATTTCAGACATTAAGCTGATTTGGTAACCTCATGAATAGCGTTTGCCAAGTAACCAACATTTCCAGTAGTAACTCCTGCCATACTGCACAACATACAAAACACATAGTATAACAAAGTGGAAAAATTAATGAGATATTAACTCGTACACGAACACCGGAGCATTAAGCAGAAATTCGTGAATGAGTGATTATACCTGATACGACCATTACGAGTCATGTAGATGTGATACTCTTTTGTCAAACGGTCAACTTGTTCGGGTGTCATCCCACTATAGCAGAACATGCCAATCTGTAGGCAGTATCGAGTATTAATGGGGCAATAGGTGAGCCATAATGTTCTAATAGTTATATACTAGTATAGAACGCAACAGAAGTCATTGATTTCAATACCTGATTGGTTATGTGCTCCCACGATAGAGGTGAGCCCAACTTCTCAAGGTTTTCTCTTAAAGCAGTTCTCATCCCGATGATGCGATCAGCCATGCCCTGGAAAAAAAACTCTTAGTCATTGAACCTTTACGTTTAACATATGATGCTCTGATAATGAGTACAAAGCTAAAAAGCAGCCACAGCACCAACAACTTGACCTTGGAGAAATACAAGGTTAACAGGCCCCATGAAGAAAACAGTTAATGGCTGCACTGACCAATTTAAGCGGCTGACACTACCACGCAATGAAAGCTTATTAAAGTTTGGGACTGGTTTAGACTTATTTCTGTGGCTGAAAAGATTGGACAACAAAGCTTTGGCAAATTGGTGCTTAAACAGATCAGCAAAAGAAAAAGATCTTTTCCATGTGAGTAGCAGAAAATGGTACAGCATTTCCATGCGACAGTTCTATCCAAATCTCATACATTCCAAAAAAGCGAGAAAATTCCCTTTTGTCAAAATTAAGGCAAGAAAATATCTTTAATAGCAAGGTCCTAGTTCCTATCTGTCGTCAAAATACCAATGATAGTTATACAATCATAAATCTTTATCTCGTTCTAACCACATTACCTTCACTTCCCCAAGCCATAGCTTTTTCAAGTTTGGATCTCCAAGGATGGTAGAGACAACGAGCGCGCCATGAACAGGTGGATTACTGTACATGGGCCTAGCAAGTTGCTGCAACTGACTTTTCACTGCCACTGCTTGCTTTTCATCCTCACAAACCACACTGCAGTGAATTGCGGAAGCATCTCAGCAAAAGTATTAGAGGGCTTTGTGTGTGTTTAAAACAACAAATAAGATATACCAACAAGTAATCCAGTTTTTTCTCCCCGTTAATTTACTAATAGATTTAAATCAGAAGAAAAGTTTTCTATTTCATGCCTCCAGTGCTAAACAATGGAAGCAAGGGATTCATATAAACGACACTAACTAGTTTGGATTAAAACTTAGTTGTTGCTGTTACACTTACATTAAGTTTGGTGTCTGCTAGAAGTCTTTTTTTTAGGTCAGAGACTTGTGTGACAATGTAGATATAAGTATGAGATTTTAATACGGAATCTCTAATCTTAGAGAACCCCTAATTTGTCTTATTTACCGTTATTGGAGTGCAATGGGCCCAATGCCGTGAAATAGGAACGGAGATTNTTGGTGTCTGCTAGAAGTCTTTTTTTTTAGGTCAGAGACTTGTGTGACAATGTAGATATATGTATGAGATTTTAATACGGAATCTCTAATCTTAGAGAACCCCTAATTTGTCTTATTTACCGTTANCTGGTGTCTGCTAGAAGTCTTTTTTTTAGGTCAGAGACTTGTGTGACAATGTAGATATAAGTATGAGATTTTAATACGGAATCTCTAATCTTAGAGAACCCCTAATTTGTCTTATTTACCGTTATTGGAGTGCAATGGGCCCAATGCCGTGAAATAGGAACGGAGATTTATATAGTTGAACCAAACTAGTTTGGGATTGATTGATGCCTTATTTTAAGACTGTAAAATCACTTGCATAGGAAAAAAACCTAGAGTAGACATTATTTTGTAATTTAAAACCAAAATTTTGGTGCTTTTCATTGGATCCAAAAGTTTTGACTAGCAAAATTCTGTTTTCCTCGTCGAGTTGGACTTTGAGGTGGAAGTGAACTGAAATTATCGGAAAGAACTCAATTTATTCTAAATAATCGTTGGATCCAAGTTTTGACAAGCAAAATTCTGTTTTTCTCGTCGAGTTGGACTTTGAGGCGGAAATGAACTGAAATTATCGGAAAGAACTCAATTTTTTCTAAATAAATTTAAAATAAATAAATAAATAATTCTCTCTATATATTGATAATATGAAAAATATGATATATGGTAAAATTAGAAACTAAATGAAGATAATGAGTTATAATAAAAAGTTAATTAATCTAGAATTTACATGAAATAGTAGTAACTGCTTTTGGAATTAGAACATTTGAAAAATAGACCAACTATGGTCTAACAAAAAGTTAGCTTGACTCTCCAGATTGTAACTAGGGCAAATAAGATATGATAGTGGGAGGAGTAGTTTACCTTAAGCAACCAACTCTCTGGCCATATAGTCCCATATTTTTTGCATATGATTGGGCACATCCTATCGGATGACCATCTTCAAGAAATATCCTGATAGCCTTAGCATCCTTCTCTGGATTCCCACTAGCAAATCCTTGATAGGCCATGTCAAAGAAAGCAAAATGTCCCTTCACCTGGAACCAGTGTAATAAATTTAATATGACGTAGGACAAGAAAAAGGAGAGACAAAACATACAAAATCATTACCTTGAACTGGTGTGAGATCTCCCTCCATTGTTCCTCTGTAGGATCCACCCCAGTAGGATTGTGAGCACAAGCATGAAGCAGAAAGAATGATCCATTTGGGGCATTCTATGTCAATGAAAGTTGAAATACGTCAGGATAGAACACATAATTGCCACTTGAGGAGGGACGCTATATCATCAAACAAGAGAACTAACCATCATGGAAAACAACCTCAAATATATGTTTTCTTACCATTATATCATCCATCAGTGCAGCGAAGTCCAACCCCTTTGTTTCAGGATGATAATAATGATACGTTTTCTGAGGGACATGAGCATCTCTCCAAATGTTATGATGACTGCCAAGAATTTTATATTAGTAATGACAGGAAATTAGAAAATTTTGACGGTATTTTGCATACTCATGTTTTAATGTGCAAAAACCAATTGAGGAAGATCAATTAGGATGCTGTAGAGATGCCGAGAAGCAGAAGAATACACTTACTTAGACCATGTAGGAACAGGAATATAAATCTGTGAATCAGGACAAAAGCGCCTTTGGAAGTCTGCAAAAATTCGGCATGCTCCAGTCCCAGATAAAGCTTGAATTGCTGCAATGCGCTTATCTTTTATCAAGTCTGAGTTCTCCCCATAGGCTAACTTCAGTGACTCCTTGATCATGTTGACACTACCTCCCATAGGAAGATATTCCCTGATAAATGATGAATTGTCAACATGTGAACTAAACTATCCACATAGTATCACATGATGCACACTTTTTTGAGAACAGATAACGTAGTTCTCCCCCCATCCTAAGTGGGCGTTTGGACATAAGAAGTGTAAAATTCCAAAAAAAGTGAAAAAACATTTCAAGTGAAAATGATATTTGAAAATTAGAGTTGGGTTTGGACATGAATATAATTTTTGGTTGTTTTTGAAGTTTCGTGAGTGATATGAGTGAAAATTTTGAAAAATTCCAAAATTCAAGTGAAATTTGGAAATTTTTTGGCCAAACACTGATTTCGAAAAAAGTGAAAATTTTTCGGAAAAAACTGATTTTTTTTTTATGTCCAAACGGGCTCTAAGACACTTTCTAGTTTAGGACGTCACAAAATATCTGACAAATATTTAGACAAGAGTGGGTTGCTCTAGTGGTGAGCACTCTCCACTTCCAACCAAGAGGTTGTGAGTTCGAGTCACACCAAGAGTAAGGTGGGAGTTCTTGGAGGGAAGGAGCCGAGGGTAGGGTCTATCGGAAACAGCCTCTCTACTCCAGGGTAGGAGTAACGTCTGCGTACACACTACCCTCCCCAGACCCCACTAGTGGAATTATACTGGGTTGTTGTTGTTGTTGTTATACTGTCTCTGTCTCATTTTATGTGACACGCTTTCCTTTTTAGCCTGTCCAAGAAGAATGAAATCTTTCGCACCCAAGGGTCAATGAAGTGAGTGAGAACCATGAGGTCTCAGGTTCAAATCCCAGCGGAGGCAAATACTAGGTGATTTCTTCCCATCTATCCAAGGTTTGGTGGATAAAGTTACCTGGTACCTGTTGTTGGTGGGGGGTGGCAGGTATCCCGTGGAATTAGTCGAGTTGCGGGCAAGCTGGCTCGGACACCACGGTTATCCCAAAAAAAAAGAAAAAAAAAGAATGAAATCTTTCTCTTTTTGGAAATTAGTTAATCTTAGCATCCCGTTTTACCCTTAATGACATGACTTGTTGGGACCCACTTGATACAAAAATTCATTCTTTTATAAGAAAGAGAACAAAAAAACATGTAAAACTCTCACTAACACTTAAAATGATAATTATGATACTTTGCATATATCTAACTTACATGTCATAAGTTTCTTTATATTTTTAAACTTTGTGCAAAGTCAGATGCCTTCACATAAAATGAGACAAATGGAGTGCTAATAATATTCTCATAGACGGTTTCATAAATTTAAAGAAGCAAATCAATTCAAAATTTCAAATTCAAACTTGACGTAATATTCTTTATCCATAAAACAGACTTTTCACTTGTTATTTTAATACTTTTTCCTACTACAATGAATAAAATACACTAGTCAAATAAAAATTTATTAAAGCATGTCTAGTTAAACTTTTCAAACTTCATAATATAAAATGGGATGTGAGGGGCAATATTTGAAAAAGTTAAACACCATTGAACTATCGAAAGGTCAATTTGATATTAATAATTTATCTTGGGAGAAAGCTCTGCAAGCGCAGAAGAAAGAATTAGTAAAGAAATCCATCTGCACCATCCACTAGGCGTAAACGTGAGAATACAAAGAACAAGTCCCAAAGAATCAAACTAGTTAGAGGAACTGACGGGTGGAAAATATCGGACCACCCATTTCTGTAGACTTAAAAAGGATGCTTCATACAAATAAGCACTCACTAATACATTCGTTTATTTATACTTAATCAATAACCAACAATTTGTGGCTACAGTAACTGAAAATAAAGAACAGTCACCACTCACCAGACTCACCACCAGCTATTTAGAAGCTGATCCCTAGCGTAAGCAGTGGTGCACATGCACCCATTTTCTCATACTCAAACTATACACACCCAGGAAATTCTTAAACGATATTGAAAATATATTTTTCCGAACTACCTATAAATCCTAGATCAGTAGGTAATTAATTACATGTGTGTGTATACAGGAAATTTTAAAAAACTATTAAAGAATATATTTGTACAAACTACTTAAGAATCCCAGTGCATCCGACCTGGGTTTTACATCTCAAACTCCTCGAAGAAAAAAAAGTAATCTTACTGGCTGAAGTTTATATTTTCTAATAGATCAAATTTAACGTAATCGTAATTAATTACAAATAAATAACAGAAAAAAATTGAATAAATCAGGAGAAGCACTCACATGTTGAAACTGCCAGCGATCCTCCGCTCTGCTTCTCTGACACACTCCAGTACCACGGGTTTTCCATTGTCGTCCCTGTAAGCTCCCTGTATAATAATCACAAAAGCAAATTTTATAAAAGAAATAATTTAAGAAAAAAGGTAGGTCAAATCTTTTTCAATTTTTTTCTTAAATAGATCAAGTTGAAAAAAGTGGAACGCATGCAAAAATTAAATCAATAAACTCTTTCTCAATCCCAAAGCGATTGAGATCGACTTATGTTGTTGACTACTCCATTAGAATACTCTGTATCCATATGTCGATGATTCGTCACAGTAAAACTGTTTTTACAGCTAAGGGAAGTATAGCGAAATGGTCAAGTAAGCTAAATCCTTGCATACACGAAATGAGGTGGAAAATGAAGCAAAACAAAGAGGAAAAAAAACTCACAACGCCAACATTGACTTTATGGGGAGTAGGATCGGCGAGGAAAGCTTCAGTAACGCCGAGGATAGGATCTTTAGGAGCCGGCTCGACGTTTCGCCACAACGACGACAAAGATCGCGCTCCGACCGACGAGCTAATATGCTTGAGGGAACGACCGGAAATCGCGGCTCGAATCGCCATGGTTATCTGGAGAGAGGATTTAGAGAATCAGGCGAGGAAAATGGCGTGTTTGTCGAAATTAGTGTGAAATGGGAATTTTGTCTTTATATAGGAGACGGAAGACGGAGAGCGGACTGAGCGAGCCGTCAATGTTACTAACAGATTTTGCCTCGAGAAGCGTAATCTAATCACTAAACGGTAAAAAAGCTGATTGTTGCTTTGTTTTTTTGTTTTTTTTGGGCTCAAAGTTGAGGGGCAAAAACGTCAAAACAGTTGGACGTATTAATGATAATCTATCCAATCTGGCAAAATTTTACTTACTTCGTATGTATCGCAAGTGGAGTAGCGGTAGTACTTTACTATCTGAATGACGAATTTTAAAACATGACGATTAAATTATTTAATGTTTAGGATGAATTTAGAAATTAATAATTTTTTGAAATAAAAAGATACTGTTAAAATTACATAATTATTATATGAAGAACTTTTATAATTCGAAATATTTAAAGTATTTAAGAAATTAAAATGAATAAAAGATTATTTGACTCTCAAAATAAAATAGCGTAGCACAAAGTAGGATATTAGAATAGTGGTGTTTTGCTAACTAACCTACAGCTGTTTAGCCAACACGAAAGCCAACAAAACAAAATAGACCGCTGGTACCCTTAAATCGGATATATGGATTGATTCAACCAAATAATCAAGAATATCAGACAAATGAGTTAAAGACAAAATAAATGATCAAACCAATTGTAATATTATGGCCTAGCCCGAACTTAGGTTGAACAGTAGTTTTGCCCTCGATCGAACCCTTGGTTCGAACCCAAATCGGATGAAGAACACACATTTAAGTAAGAACTTTTGCAATAGCTAGAAAGCATAAAATAAATTTGTATTGCCTTAATTTGCGCGTTACAATATGTCTATCAAAAGAAATCCCCCTTTATATACTAGGAGAGTTTAATCCCCAATACAAGTCTAAAAAAGGTAAAAATCTTCCTTTCTCGTTAATTACTGATCCGTAACCGACATCGAGCGAGATTCGCGCAGTGATATCCGGTCAGGTACGAATATCACGGCCCTTTATCCCTCGCGTGTAACCGTTTACCGTGTTTCCCGAGGTTTTAGAATTCGTTCTAGGTTCGGGGAGTGTTGCTTTATCATGCCCGGTGATGAACACATCGTTCTTGTTTCACGGGTCTCGATACGAAAGTTTTCCGGCCTCGATTTCAATCTCGTGCGTCCATGCCCTTCTTCCGTTTTCTTCGTTGGGAAATCGGGGTATGCTCTATCCCCGATTTTACCCGTATACAATCTTGTTTTTTGTTAACATAAATGAATATTGTATTCAATAACAAAGAAAAACTGTTTAAATTAGTTACGATATAATATACAACAACAACAACCCAGTATAATCCCACAAGTAGGGTTTGGTGAGGGTAGTATGTACGCAGACCTTACCTCTACCTTGGGGTAGAGAAGGTGTTTCTGATAGACCCTCGGCACAAGAAGATAAAAAGCGACAATAGAATAATAACAACAACATAACCAGGAAGATAGTACTAACGAGCTAAGTATCAGAAAACATACCTGGAAAAGCAATATCAATAATCAGTGCAGTGACAAGGTCCTAGAAAATAGTACAAGCACAACATGTACCACTAGCATACTAAAACACGACACTGACCGACTAGACTTACACACAGAATGGAGCAGAAAAATGTTCACTACCTACTAACCTAAAATCCTAATGCTCTCACTCCATACCTTTCTATCAAAGGCCATGTCCTCGGTGAGCTGGAGTCGCTCCATGTCCTGCCTAATCACCTCTCCCCAATATTTCTTTGGCCGCCCTCTACCTCTCCTCATACCCGTCAGAGCCAACCGCTCGCACCTCCTAACCGGGGCATCTAGGCTTCTCCTCTGCACGTGCACATACCATCCAAGCCTCACTTCTCGCATTTTGTCTTCCATGGGAGCCACACCCACCCTTGCCTAAATACCTTCATTCTTAATCTTTTCCAATCTCGTATGCCCGCACATACATCTCAACATCCTCATTTATGCTACTTTCATCTTCTGGATATGGTCAATCTTAACTGGCTAACATTCTGCCACATATAACATGGCATGTCTAACCACCGCTCTGTAGAACCTGCCTTTAAGTTCCGAGGGCACATTCTTGTCACATAAAACGCCAGATTCTAACCTCCATTTCATCCAACCTGCCCTTATACGGTGCGTGATATCCTCGTCGATCTCCCTGTTTATCTGGATAATCGACCCAAGGTACTTAAAACTTCCTTTCTTAGGAATTACTTATGAATCAAGCCTCACGTCGGTGTCCATTCCCCCAGTGACTTCGCTGAACTTGCACTCCAAGTACTCAGTCTTAGTCCTGCTCAACTTGAAACCTTTAGACTCAAGGGTCTGTTTCCAAACCTCCAGCCACTCGGCAACACCTCCTTGCGTCTCATCAACACTAAGGGCTGAGCGCAGATCCTTAGTGTAGCCCCAAAACCACTGGAAAATGCTTCGAGTCTCCTCCTACTGTCCTAACCCGAGTCTTGGATCCGTCATACATGTCCTTAATCATACTAATGTATGCTACCGAAACACCGTTTACCTTCAAACACCTCCAAAGAACCTCCCCCGGGACCTTGTCGTAAGCTTTCTCTAGGTCATTAAACCCTACGTGTAAATCCTTCCTCCTGTCCCTGTACTGTTCCACCAACCTCCGGATAAGATGGATAGCTGTCGTAATTGAACGAGCATTAATCCGAATTGGTTCTCAGATATAGACACTGACCTCCTCACCCTCGCCCCCACCATCCTCTCCCACAATTTCATAGTATGACTAAGCAGCTTGATACCCCTATAATTGTTACAATTCTGGATATCACCTTTGTTCTTGTACAATAGAATCATCGTACTCCATCTCCATTCCTCTGGCATCTTATTTGTCTTAAAAATAACATTGAACAGCCCGGTCAGCCGCTCCAGGCCCTCTTTACCGACATACCTCCAAAATTCAATCGGGATCTCATCCGGCCCAGTTGTTCTACCCATGTTCATCTTATGCATAGCGCCCACGACCTTTTCAACCTTAATGCGCCTACAGTACCTAAAATCACGGCTTCTCTCGGAGTGCTCCAAATCACCCAACACAATGTCTTTGTCGCCTCTTCATTCAGAAGTTTATGAAAGTAAGTCTACCACCTCCTCTTAATCATAGCCTCATCCATTAAAAGTCTGCCTTCCTCGTCTTTGATGCACCTCACTTGATCCAGATCACGAGCCTTTCTCTTTCTCGCCTTGGCCAACCAAAATAACTTCTTATCCCCGCCTTTCTCCCCCAACTCTTCATACAAACGACTAAACGTTGTATTCTTGGCATTAGTGACCGCAAGATTTGCCTCCTTCCTAGCCTTTTTATACCTTGATTGTTTTGCTCTACTCTCCTCCTCGTCTGTACTCTCCACAGGTATGCCGCTTTCTTTGCCTTCACTTTTCCTTAAACCTCTTCATTCCACCACTAATCTCCTCTATGACCGCCAAAGTAACCCTTTGAGACCCCTAATACCTCCCTATCAGCCTCCCTAATACTGTTCGCCGTCGTCGACCACATAACACTCACGTTCCCACTACTCCTCCAGGCCCCCATAACCCCCAACTTCCCCTCCAACTCATGTGCTTTATCCTTAGACAAGTCTCCCCACCTGATCCTCGGGCGATCCCATACAACCGCTTCTTCCTCTTCATCATCATGCCGACGTCCATCACCAATAGCCTATTCTGCGACGCGGGGGACTCACTCGGGACAACCTTGAAATCCTTGCACAAGTCTTTATCACCCATGCTGAGGAGTAGATAATCAATCTGAGTCTTAGCCACCACGTTTTGGAAAGTAACCAAATGTTCATCCATCATAGGAAAGCAAAAGTTCGCTATTACCAACTCAAAAGTCTTAGCGAAGTCTAACAAAGCCGTACCACCTCCGTTTCTATCCCCAATTCTGAAACCACCATGAACCTCACCGTAGCCCCCCGCAGATGTACTAATATGCTCATTAAAGTCCCCTCCTATAAATAACTTCTCTATGGGCAGAATACCACGCATAACCTCATCCAAATCCTCCTAGAAGCGCCTCTTAACCTCCTCATCTAAGCCCGTTTGGGTGCGTAAGCGCTAATGACATTTCGGGTGAGCTCTCTAACTACTAACTTACTCGCCATAACCTATCATTCACCCGCCTAACCTCAACCACCGACTCTCTAAGATCCCTATCCACCAAAATACCCACACCGTTCCTACCCTTCCTACTACATGAGTACCATAGTTTAAACCCCCATGCGTCCTTCGCCCTCGTTCCTACCCACTTAGTCTCATGAACACATGCTATATTGACCTTCCTCTTCTAGAGAATCTTATTTATCTCTATAGACTTATCCGTCAGCGTCCCTATGTTTCACGACCCAATTCTCAACTTATAGGCTCCTTTGGTCCCCTTGCCTCTTCCTTACCCCTACCC